>APFE031104764.1:89926-170294 GCA_000404065.3 Pinus taeda
ACTTTAAACAAGAAAACTAAAATACTTATGATTTAAAGTTTAAATATTTAAACATGCACATCAGTGAACATTCAAAATTCACAATGAAATTCCAAAATTTCTAGTGTTATATCAAGTGCAGATTGGAGTTTACATATTAATAAGAATCATGATATATGTCCATTGTCATTCTACATTCAAAATTTGCCTTACAGCATCTCCAAACAAAAACTAGGAAATTTTAAAATACTAAAATAAAAATAGCTAATAGTGAACAATAGCTTCCTCAAGCCATGTCATCAACATCACTCAGATCTTCAATTAGCATGCTCTCCAAGTAGGAATCACTCTCATCTTGAGGCTCTTTTTCATCCATAGCAACTAGAGGTAGCTCAATAAGGCCATCTGGTTGTATCTCTTCGCCCACACACATAGCATCATTTGTGTATTGGTCCCATCTATTGAAAGGACCCTCCTTGTAACCAAGATCTTTTTGAGATATGAGACAAAGTGTGCTATGAATGTACACTAAGTTCTCTGCCTTGCTTGAGCCCAACCTATTTCTCTTTACCGAATGGATAAAGGCATAAGTACTCAAATTCCTCTCGAAAGATGCAGAACTAGCTACTTGAAATATTAGGGGAAGCCCATTAAATTAATTAAAATTTTAAAAATAAAAACTAAAATGAACTCCAAAGAACCCGATTTTGTGGGGTTCAAGTACCATCATCAGGTTCTTCATACCTGTCAAGACAAAAGAACCCAATTTTTTTTAATGGAGAACCCGGTTCTTCATAGAAGAACCCGGTTCTTATGGGTTCTTCTCAGAAGCACCCGTACAAGAATCCGGTACTTGGGTTCGAGAACCCCACCCCTGGGTTCGGGTACCCATGCAACATAGACTGTGGGTTATTGACAAATTTGGCTGCTTAAGAGTCGAAAATCTGTAAATATTGTAAATTTTTAACTGGTTTTAGGGTTTTCAGTTTTGTTTCTGGCACATTTTATTTCTGGGTGTTCGGTTTTTGCAGGTTGCAAGTACAGAGTTTGAAATTTTTTTAGGATTTCTATCATGCAATTTGAAGTAGGAAGGATTTTAAATTTTAATTAAGTTTATGGACTACAGTTTCAGTTTCTATACCGCTCAAGGCTTATTTTTTATTCCAGGAAAAATTTTCGAAATTTTTTTAAGGAGGTTGGGAAAAGTTCCTCACGCAGTTCCTCATTCTCACGCATCTACATCCCTCAACGCTGCCCACAGTCTCCAATTGCTCAGCTCCTTAGCTTACCTCCCTCACCTCTCACGCTGTCTCTTTATCCTCCACGCCTGTAGCAAACCACATCATCAGACCCTCATTCCTTCGCTCTTTGATGTCGTCCATCTTGCAATCGTTGCCTCAGTTTTCTCCTATTCACGCTGCCTTCACACTGTCAAACGCAGCTTAATTAACGACTCTTTCCGCAGCCCCAGTTCTCCACGCTTTTCTCATTAAGCTACCTTTCTGCAAGCTCCCTCACCTGCATACCCGTCCATCTACGCTGCCAAACCTGCGATTTTTTCTTCCCCTTGACCCCCATAATCCGCACGCCTATACCTCTGCCTCGCTGTTAGTTCATTCCGTGTATTTCTGCTCTCCGCACCTGCATATTGCTTGCATCCGACCTACTCCCGTGGCTCCTTTCTCTCACAAATTTCTTTATTTTATTTCTGCGCCTCCATCTTTATCCATATCTGCTGCAAATTCTCATCCTACGTCAAAATTACCCCTGTTTCTCCATTTGCTATGGCTCATACCTGCTCCATCCAATCCCATTCCACCGAACCCGCAAAAACAAAACAACAAATCCTTATTCTTCTTTCACATTCTTGCAAATCCTCATGTGTCTGGCATCAACCATCGTTCCTCATGTTTTACTCCTACTGTCCAGCTGCAATCGTACGCTTATTCACCCACACATCTCTTCAGGTTGCCTTTGATTTTATATGCATAGAAGCTAGGTTAGCGTATTATTTCTTTTTGTATGTGTTTGAAAAAAAATAAATAAAGATAAAAATTCTATTTTCATTTTGTTAGGTATTAGCTTTAGTTTTTTGTTTTTTTTTTTAAATAATACTTGATCTTAAGTTTAGTTACTACTTCTTGTTTTTAAATGAATATAAATATTTAAAAAATAAAAAAATAAAACAATCATAAAAGTCCTAAAACAAATGGAAGGGTTTGACTTTGGTTTCTTTTCATTTGATTTAATTTCTAAAAAAAGCTTACGTTTAAAGTTATATTTAGTTTAGATTTGTAGTTAGGTTTAAGTTATATATTAGTTTTCATTTGTTTACTAAGTTTTACATTTAAATTAGGATTTATATGAAAAAAAAAAAAAAAAAAAAAAAAAAAAAAAAAAAAAAAAAAAAAAAAAATTGTAAAAAAAAAGTTAAAAAAGGTTTAGTTTCAGATTTAATAGACTTAGATTAATTTTGTTTCATGTTAAAATCTTAAATCATAAAAAATAAAAAAAATATAAAAATAAAAAATCATAAAAAGTTTAGATTTCATTTTTTGCTTTTAGGGCCCTTTAGATTAAATTAGTTTGCTCAAAAGTTAAAAATAAAATAAAAATAAATAAATAAAAATATATAAAAAATTTAAATTAAAAAGAAGGACTAATTAAGAATTGGAAATTCCTTTTAAAGCTTTTTTTTTTTTAATTTATTTATTTGTTTGTTATGTTCCTGTTATGGTATAGTTAAATGTGCTTAAATGTTTATATCTGAAAATTAACTTTTCGTGAGCTGGTTAGCATTTAAATTTCGTGGTTTAATGCATTCAATCTTTAGAAATTTAATCGCTGGATCATTATTAAAGCGTTGAGTTTACTGAATATCTTGCATTGCTTGGGTTATTTGATGATAAATAATTGTTAATGATGGAATTACAAAGTTCATATTTTCTGCAACATCTAATAAATAATCATTTAATCATTAACTCCATAAGCACTGGTTCATTAATTCCTAAAATCAATCATGTACTAAATCGGCTTGTTGTGTCTCCCAACCCAACTGGTCCACAGTTGGTCATCTTTTATCCCATAGGGTCTACCCCCCTTAGCCTCGGGAGACGGCTTAAACGGAGAGATCGGGGATCAGAGTGACAACCCACGGTCTGAGCGTTGTCGTGACACTCTGTGTGACAACACTCCCAATGGTATATTATCTATTTCAATGTTGTGAACATTGGCATTGGGATAAAATCGGCAAGGGTCCGAAAAACCAAAAAATGGTAAAAATCGGGAAAATATTGGTAAAAATTGGCAAAAATCGGCAAAATTAAGATACCATAATAATATCTTTAAAAATCGGCAAACATCGGCTGGGCTCTTTGGCCGCTTCTGCTTCGGTTCTGGTATGATTTGAATTTAAAAAAAAAAATGGTTCTGGTTTGTTTCAGATCATGATAACATTAGGGTCAACAACTGAGGCATAGCTGAAAAAGCTTGCTTGGTAGAGGAAGGAGTTGAAAATTCAAATACAATAATGCTACATAAGTGGTATGTGGAGATAGAAATCTCAACCTAGAGGGAGAAATTGTTGATTTTTCAAGTGCAATAGAGACAAACACAATTTTTTGAAACTGATAATTACTTCCAATGATATTGATTTTACTTTAGCACATTCCAGTCTATCATGAAGCAATTATACTTCAGAAAATTAAACCATAAATGCAGTAGGACAGAAGAGATCACAGTAGAATAACAATGCACAGAAACACAAGAAATTGTACTTTAGGAAAACCCTAACTATGGAAAAACCTAGGAACATTTTATTAGGAGAAATTGTCCAATTCAACAAAGAGATACAATTTGATTTTCCAGTCAATCTAGGTCAAATTGACCACAGAAACAAGTCAGTCAAACCTGGTCAAACAGACCAAATTTTTGGCTTTCCTGCTGCTGACTCATAAATTTGGTCAACCCTGGTCAACAGTGCTGAATTTCGGCCTCCTGCAGCTCCTTCGAAATTCGGTCAACCTGCGATCAACTGCTCAGAAGAACTGCCCAGAAAATCTCAGTCAAACAGTCAACCTCTGCAGCCACACATGCGAGCTAGCCTGCTGGTCAACGCTGGTCAAATGTAAAATAAACTCGGCTGCCACAGAAGATTATCATTCACAGAAAACTTGGTCTCTTTCCTCAGCTTCTTCCATGTGTGAATAGAAGAATAGATTTGTATAAGATGATCCAAATTCCTTCAATTGAGGGAAGTCGAATGTATATTTCTAGTGGTTGAAGGTGTTGAGAAATCCACAGGGCAGCATAGTTAGGGTTTTTATAAATTTGATTTATCTTTACTTTGACACTTTCTTGTGATGTTTCTTATTAGTTTTTCTTTCCAATTATTATATTTTTATCATCAAGACAAATGCCGAACAATAAAGATCACAAACACAATAGAGAACACAAGATGTAGGCACTCAGCTAGAGCAAAATCCCTCTTCTAGGGTTCGAACCAGCCACTTAGACCCGGAACTATCAGCCTCAATAAAACGACAATGCTGCCCTTGACTGTGGGAAAGGGTCCACGCAAATCTGAAGGAGTATCTGGCTCTCTTCTGAACTTGTTCTCAGCTCAATATGCCTTTTGTTGAGCTGAAAAATGGATTCACAGCCTGCCCAGAATAATTGATAATCTCCAGCAAGGGACACACTGCCACACTGCTGTTAAACTTCAATGAATCAAACCCTTCTTGGTGGATACGTCCAACACCCACACTTAGTAGTATTGTGGCTTCAGTATAAAGGAGGAAATTGACTTTAACAACAAAGGTTCAGTTCAGAATCAAGCATTTCAACTATCAAATCCAATTAGGGTGTCTAATTTCAACACCGAAGTTAGCTATGACAGCTAGGGTTCCAAAACCCTAAGCTTCTTTTCAAGAAAACTCTCCAAGAGCTCCTCTCCAAAACTCAAAATGCACGAATGAGGAGAGTCTCCTCATTTTCCTTATTTTATAAACTTAGGGTCACCTTTTTGCCTTCCTTTTATTAAATTAACTTTTATGAAGTCACTTTATGATATTTCACTTTATAAAGTTAAATTGACATTTCGCTTGCCTAGGAAATGTCACCCTTTCTCCTTTTTAGACTCTGTAATGTTTTCCTTAGGCAATTTGAGTCCCCTTTATTAAATATTTTCCCGCTTTAGCCTATGGGAACCACATTAGGCTAACGGACTCTATTGTAAGCTTCTTAAGTGTTTGGGGACATTACAATGATCATATCTCAAACATAATTCAGGACAAGTGGATTCATTAAAGATTCAAGAGATATCATCTCAGTAAGAATCAATACTCATGCATGCTTGGAATCTACTACAGAACATATCTCCAATCTACAAGTGTGAATGATCACAACTGAAACTTATCCTACAGAAGATTGAGCAATTCAAACATAGTAGATCAAACAATACAGAAGATTTTTGTCAAACTAGTGAATTTATTATCGTTATATTCACCTTGGCTTAGGGCATCAGAACTTCAGAGCGAAGATCAATCATAAATAAAAAGATTACGTGAAAAGATTACTTCATTAACATACCTGGAATTTGAATGATGTTTGAAGTTGCCAGATTCCTTTTAGACTGATCTTAGCTCAGCTTCGTACCAAATCTTAGGATCCTTTTTAGATCTGAGGCCTTTCGACCTTTCTAAGATTACGTCTGATGTAATTTGTACTGAGGTATTTCAAATGTTCTGAAGCTATGTCTGAGGTCTCTCGGCTTTTTAATGCTGGAGCAGAGGTCATGTTTGGATTTCCCTAAGCCTGCAACCTAGTTTAAGGTTCCTCTGTCTTCCTAAGTCCTTCTTGGCTCACTGAGACAGATTCAGAGGTTTTCAACCTTTCTTTTAGTCACATGTGGTCAACTTCTGCAACCAAATTCGGACTAAGATCTAGGCTTAGATAATTTTTGACCTTTGGCCTTCCAATTTTGACAGACTTCTTTGGTCCTTACGTAGATAGACTGAGGCTTAGGACTTTGGCCTTCTTGCAAACAGTGCTATTGAACTAGGACTTCTTCCATAACAGATTTTCGACATATAATTTTAGTGAACCCTCTGAGGCCTCTAGGCCTTCCATAGTAGATGGAATCTAAGATTTGACAGGGCTTGATTTCCTTTTGCACATAACTTGTTCTTATAGGATTTCAGTTGCTCCTTTTTCTTATTTCGATTGAGGCCTCTTGGATTCCTGCTAGGGCTTTGTCCCTATTCTTCTTTTGCTCACACATGACAAGTCAAATCTAGATTACGTCCCTTCTTTCACCAGAATAGTGATGTGAATTCTAGAGCTTGAGATAGATTGACTTGTGTTTCTTTTAGTGATCCCTTTTACTAGGACTCTTTCAACAGACTTTCGACCTTTATACTTCGGCCTTGAGATTGATCTTCTCTGAGTTACTCAACCTTCATGAATTTGCACTACTATCAACTTAGGATTAGGGCAAAAAAAAAGCTTGGTCTCCTTTAGATCTACTCCTTCCTTTTCAGAACTTAGACTGTGATAAACAAGTTGACTACTTCAAGGTTGCTCTCATATCCCAGCTTTGATACCATGTTGAGTTTTTAGGGATCTTCTAGTTCTTATCTGATAATTACTTTATATGATTTCTTAATTTAATTCTTCATTTATTCAATTTCATCATAAAGCAATTACACACAAGATCTTCAACCATAGACATTAGGATCATAAGGAAACAGCCAAATCAAGAACACAAACAATTTACCCTGGGAAAACCCACATGGGGAAAAACCCAGCAACCTTTTACTTAGAAATCATTAAGTTCAATAGGGATACATCATTCAAATACAAGGTCAAACAGACCAACCATATAGCTAGGTCAAGCCTGGTCCACTGCCTCTTAGTCAAGTGATGAGTCTGCCCATTTAGAAAATTCGGTCCTGTACTTTCCTCAGTAAATTTGGTCCTGCAACATGCCTCTGAAATTCCGTCCTGCAACCCTCTGAAATTTGGTCCTGCAATTCTCTGAAATTCGGTCCTTAGATCAGCTACTTCATTGCCTCAGAAAAGGTCCTTTCTATCTGCCTCATACTCGCCTTATCTTGCTGCCTCAGGAGATCCGAATTGCTTGCTTGAGCAGAAGATCTGAATTGTTCACTTGGAGGGAGGTGGAATGCCTCATATATATAGTAGACTGGCTATCCAAATGGGTGTGTCTATACTGGGGCTGAATTGACTAGGAGGATGGCTGACGTGGCTATTTTGGAGCCAAAAAATTCATTTTTCAAAAATTCGAATTTTCTCTTTTCAAAAACTGATATGAAAAACATCTCATACATTTTCTTCTTTTGACAAGATGCTTTACAAATACATTAATGACAAAAATAAATAATAATGATGAAGACCAACCATAACTACAAAAATTTAACAGAAGCATCATCCTATCCCCTATTATTCATTGCCAAAAATAAGCCCCTGCTACCTAGGGTTATTGATACCATTGATTTTAGCGAGAATCAAAAGAGATCCTATTACCTTACGGAAATTACAATATAATTATTTCAATGAAGGTTTAAGTTGGTGAAATTCATTATTCAGATAAATGTAATGATCAGTAAACGTTTCCTTTAACTTTTATATTGTTCTGTCCAATGGATAGGCATAGATGTCTGTTGCATCTTTGGATAGGTATCTGTGTTTTTTTGGTCTCTGTTACTGTTGCATCTTGTCATTGATGGAAAGTTGAAACAAAAATTGTTAGCATCCTAAAGCTTAAAAAGACTAATTTGTAGCGTGCTTCTTTTTTTGAAATATTCTACTTTCACAATTCATGACCACTGTTGACTGCAGGATTTACCTGCAGAAGCTACTCACTTGAAGAAAGAGCTGTCAATTGGCTTAGGTCAACTGAACAAGAAGATTGATCTCGTTATTCTTGTGCATAACCTTGCACACAAGATACCTCGCCTTCATTACCCTTTAGCTGCCACTCATTCCCGTCCTGCACTTTCATTGCTATTGGATGAAGTTGATGCTGCTGGTGTTCCATGGGTTCTTGCCATCACAAACAAATTTGCTGTCAGTGCAGATCAGCTGAAGTTAACAGCTAAAAATGTCGTGGAAATGTATCAAGTGCATTCAAACATGTTTGTTGTGGTTAACTCGTGTGCTTATGCAGTTCATGGAATTGGAACTGAATTAAATGGATGGAACTCAGGTGAAATAACTTCCAAGGAACTAAATGCGAACAACAGAATCCAAGGATCAGTACAAAGATTAATTTCAGCTCCCATAAGCCTAGTCCAGATGCCTTTCCGAAAGAAGGAGGTTATCTTACCGATTGAAGGTGTGAATACCTTGTGGAAAATTATACAGCATGTGCTGATGAGCAATGAAGAGTCTGCCTTTCAGGTAAGCTCCGAAAGACACGGACATGTGATCATTTGCCTCTTTTATTGAATATTCAAACTAGTTATACTCTTTGCTAGTGGTGCATTATTCTGAGAAAATTTCATGAATGCCTGCATCATCATGGCCCTAAATATTTTATTTTTATCGATTATGTTAAGGAACTTGCTAGAGAGAGATTATTAATTGAAGAAGCAAGGGAAAAATCTGAGATAGCAGTTCCGGTCGAGTATCCAAATGGTAAAGCTGATTCAGTATTGGCAGCTACAGTCGGTGCAGCTCTAGGTGCAGGTTTAGGGATTATTATATCTATCATAAAAGGTGCAGCATCATCTTCAAGAAAGCCTTGAAAGTAGCTGCTATTTGCGGGCGGAAACACGGAGTGAGTGGTTCAGTGCATTCTCTTCTTTTGCTTAAATTCAACAGTATGGAGCATTGTATTATAATACGGAACTACGATTTATCTTGTATCATAGCACCGACATCTGGCAATTATAAATGTCTGACAATTGATTTTAAACACTACCAAAAGACTGAGCCCGGAATGCTTGAAGTGCAATCTCTCGATGGTTGAATTGATGGGCTATTGTAAACATTTGTACATAGATTTATTTTAATTGATTTTATATAATTCATTGTTTCACTCTGTTTTGCACAAAAGTGGAAGAATGCATATTCTCTTGCAGCAACACAATGAGCGTTATTGACCTGTAGTATGATTCGCATTAAAAATCTATTTCATATCTTAATAATTGTGTTAAGAGGTGCTTTACAATACAGTATGGCAGTGAGGCTGTGAAATATTATGTTCATTTAAAAAATAATAATAATAATATGTAAATTTGAGTTAGTCATTTGATGGGTTTACTAATGGTGGTTTATACTCCTGATATTTGTTTATGGTATTTTGTTATGATGAAGCCTATTTAAAGACTGGAGGAAATTTATTATGGAATGCAAGCGTATCAACTTAGATGCATCTTAATTCCAGAGTTGATCCCTCTCTGTGCTTGGTAGATCCAAATTTAAGATAGATCTAGATTGGTTTAAATAAGTTATAATACTAACTGTATGTTTGATGGTTAAAAATACAAGTATTCTAAAGATCATTATCTCATTGAGATGCTAACTGAGGGGAGAAGTGTCACTTTCTTTGACGAGAGGAGCATAGTCATTATGACTCTGGATGAATTTTTGAACATGGCAAAGGTTATACATTATGTAGAGTTTGCACTCTACCCATAGCGTTTAAAAGTTGTACTATGCTTGAAAGTGTTGGATAGTTAATAGCTATATGGAAGATTGCATACTACACAACTGATTGAGGGAGAACATAGCAACTTAGAACACCTTGGGATGAGTATGAATTTTGCCTGGCATATAACTTTCAGTAAACAATATACACCCCGTAGCAGTGGATTAAATGTTGTATAGGTTGGGATATACATTTTTGTAGCTATACAACAATTAATGCGCTGCTGCAAGGTGATATTGTTTTTGGGCTGAGAGGCCCTGCATAGGGGTAATGTGTAGATGTAATGTAAGAAAGATTGTAACCATTTTTACATGTTGGCTTAATATGTTGAATTTATATTAATATGTCCAATTTGTAATACGTAAATTTATATACACCCCGCAACAGTGGATTAAATGTTGTATTGGTTAGGGTATACACTTTTGTAGCTATCCAACAATGTATATGCCAATCTATACAACAATTAATGCACTGTTGCAAGTGATATTGTGTTAGGATATTTTGACACATAGGAAATAGTTAAGTATAACTTGGTCTAGTGTAGAGTTAGGTAAAGTGTGTTACTTTATTATGTACTTTTGTAACTTATAATCCGACGATCATGATATGTAGTGATCTGACGGTTCATTCTTTCTTCAGTATCACTGACACTTGATCCGTGGCTTAACACCCGATTGGTCCATGATCTCTATTTAAAGAGTATGGAGGGTCATTTGTAGAGTACCCGTTTATGAGAGAAGCTTATGTAATTTTCATTCTTTTATTAATAAATTGCTTGAAGTGGCCGCGTTGGCTCAGGTTGTGGATTGTTTCCCTCTTTGAGGGTTTTAACCATGTCAATAATATTGGGGTATTGATCTATGATTTGTTTGTGAGCGGTGTCCTTTGGTGTTTTGTCTAAGGAACTTACCCTGTAAATTCTTACATGGTATGAAAGCTATTTGAGAACTGCATCCGACTGCTATTTCCTAGATTTACTGTTTCTGACTGCTTTCGGGTCGAGAGGACTGCTCTATTGTGTTAAAAGCATCTATTCCAGTGAGGAACTCATTTCATTTCACACGAAAAGGTTTCTGGTAGCTTTAGCTACGTCATTTTTAAGATTTGGAGGTATATAGTGTTTATTTGCAGTTTCTAGTTATTTTCTCTCTGTATATTTCAGTTTATTTAGTTCTTTGTTTTTTAATTACCGGATTTATACCTTTCATTTTTGCGTATTCTCTTTGCCCCGCGACTCTATGCAATCTGGACAAATCAGAAACATAAAGGAAAGATTTTTCTCATGCATATGCTATTTTCCGCCGTGCTTTAGTGTGATCTCGGAAAATCAGAAACATTGAGGAAGATATTTAGTTTCTGGCTAAAGCTAACTTCAAGCCATAAGGTTTGTTTTTTTTTGTATGTCCGTGTTGGGTTCTGTGTTTTTTGTTTTGTAGGGAAATAAGAGCTTTCTCAAGTAAGCAAGCAACCCAAAGCTTCAGTGACTAAAAAAAAAAACCCATTTCTCTTTTCCAAAAATGACTAAACTTTTAATCTAGCTCACTTGGTCCAAAGCTACTTTATGAGAGTAGAGGTCTTGAGTTCAAGTCTTCTTTTTGTTGAGCTAATTAGATTAAATTTGAAAAGGGGGTGGATTTTTTTTAATATAACATTTCCGCACATTCCCGCACTTCGTTGGCATCTTCATCAACTTTTCTTCAAAAAGCCATAACTTCTTCATCTGGAAGCCCTTTTTAGAGCCGTTTTTTTTTAACCAGCCTAATTTTTCAAGATCTTTCCATTGGAACACTTAGTTTCAACATCTATAGCTTTTGTTTATGTTAAAATGGAAAGTCCATGTCAAGTTATTCTTGACAGCACCAACTACTTCCAATGGTGGTCCTACATTGTGGATTTACTTAGAAGTAAAGGTCTTTACAGAATAGCCTTAGGCCAAGAAACCAAATCGAAAGATGAAGATAAAGCAACCAAATGGGAAAATAGGCAAGATCAAGCACGTGGGTTGATAGGGATGTTTATTTCTCCAGACTTTAGGTTCCATATCGTAGAACTTGATACTCCTAATGAAGCAATGAAGCAGATCACTAAAGTTTTTGGAATTAAAAATGTATTTAGAGCCCATCAACTCGAAAATGAGTTGCTTACATTGGACCCCAATAATTTTTCTTCCATTGAAGATTTTCTGTCCAAGTTCAAGACCCTTAGACTTTTCTTGGAAGGTGTTAAGGTTAAGAAAGAAAATGGTAACCTTATCTATTCCATTCTTATTAAGTTGGGACCAGCCTACTCTATGTTTGTTTCCACCTTCCATTCTACAAGAGAAGCCTTCATTTCTCAAGGACAAGACTACAAGTCCCCTTCCTTCGATTCCTTAGGCTTTTCTTGGAAGGTGTTAAGGTTAAGAAAGAAAATGGTAACCTTATCTATTCCATTCTTATTAAGTTGGGACCAGCCTACTCTATGTTTGTTTCCACCTTCCATTCTACAAGAGAAGCCTTCATTTCTCAAGGACAAGACTACAAGTCCTCTTCCTTCGATTCGTTTTGTGATTCTTTAATAAGAGAACAAGAAAAAATCTTACACTTTGGTCTTCTTAATCTTGGAAACTTTTCTAAGAAAGCCTTAACTGCCTAGTAGCTACCAAATTCAAAGAATCCTAAGAATCCGTATCCTAAAAAGAATGGTCCTAAACCAAACAAGGGTCCTAAACAATTTCAACCTTAACATGAAAAATCATTTCAACAAAATGTTAAGGCAAATAAAAACAAAGGGAAGAACACTGATAGACATTGCCACTTTCGTAATCGAGATGGCCACTTAGAATCCAAATGCTTTAAGAAGATGGAAGCCTTGGAAGCAACAATGAAGAAGCGTAACATCCATTTGGAGCATTCTTCAACTTCAACTTCATCTTCAGGAATAACACTTTCTGCATGTGGTTATCAAACATCTCGATTTGGATATGCACTAAATGTATCTTCTTCTCCTAATTCTCATGAGTAATGAAAAAGCATAACATCCATTTGGAGCACTCTTCAACTTCAACTTCATTTTCAGGAATAACACTTTTTGCATGTGGTTGTCAAACATCTCGATCTGGATATGCACTAAATGTATTTTCTTCTCCTAATTCTCATGAGTGGTTCATTGATTCTGGAGCTTCTTATCACATGGCCAAAAACAAGACCATGTTTTCTTCTTTAAATGATTGTAACACCAAAAATATATATGTTGGTGATGATAGATCTCTTAGTGTTGTAGGAACTGGAACTGTTCATATAGACAATGGTCAATTTAATGATGTATTATGCATTGCAACCTTATCCTGCAACTTTCTATCTGTATCTCAGATAACTCATTCAGGTGAAGGTAAAATCGTTGAATTTTCACCTCACGATGTTGTAATTAAGGACCTAAGAGATCCTAGACAGATTTTAGCTACTAGCATTGCTGATAATTCTACAAGGTTGTATAAGTTTAACAACTTTGGGTCATCAAATCTTCCCTCGGAATTTGTTGCTCATAATAATGAAGTGAACAAACTTTGGCATGAGCGATTTGGTCACTTAAACTATCGCTCCCTTCAAAATCTATGTAAAGAAAATATGGTGACATGTCTTCCAATGGTATCTTGTAGAGATGGTGTTTGTTCCGGATGTGTACTCGGAAAACATCATTGAGATAGTTTTGAAAAACGTGCCTCTTGGCACGCCTCAGCGCCTTTACAACTTGTGCATAGTGATTTATGTGGTCCACTTCTAGTTGTTTCATTCTCTGGCTACAAGTATTTCTTAACTTTCATTGATGATTTCTCCAGACGCACTTCGGTATACTTCTTAAAACTCAAGAGTGAAGTATTTAACATGTTTTTGGCTTTTAAGGCCTTTGTTGAAAAACAATCTGGACATCAAATTCTTAAGCTAAGATCTGATAATGGCGGAGAATATGTTAACAACAAATTTATCAACTTTTGCACTGAGAATGGAATTCAAATGCAACATACTATTCCATATACTCCACAACAAAATGGTGTAGTTGAAAGGGAGAATCACACTTTAAAGGAAATGGCTAATTGTATGCTTCAATCTAAAGGACTTAGTCTTAATTTTTGGGCAGAAACAATTAACTGTGCAAATTACATAATAAATTGCACTCCTACTAAGGTTTTAAAGAATATCACTTCAGAAGAAGCATGGAGCTCAATTAAACCAGATGTATGTCACTTTTGTGTTTTTTGAAGTGAAGCATGGGCCCATATTCTTGATGAGAAACATAAAGCTTTAGAACCTAAGAGTGAAAAATGTATTTTTGTTGGATATTTTGAAGATGTCAAAGGATATAGACTTATTCCACTTAAGTCCAAAAATGTTATCATTAGAAGAGATGTAAAGTTTGCTGAAAATATAGCGGCCTACGAACCTAGTTCGGCGGATGCGCCACCTCTCTCTATCTCTTCTACTTTTAAAAATATTTCTTCTTCAGATGATGAAAGCGAGGATGACGATCCTCCCCACTTTCTCAGGATCCTTCTTCAGCTCCTCAGCTTCCAAAATGGGTCCGTGCTACTCAGGATGCAGCAGGCGTTCTTGCCGGTGATCCTACAGATCAGCGACATACATGTTCTCAGTTCGATAGAGCCTCTTCTTTACTAGCTCAAGCTTCAACAAAATATGATCCTGACACCTTTGCAGAAGCTTCAGGCCATCCAGATTGGGACGCAACTATGAATGAAGAATATCGTTCATTATTGGCAAATGATAAATGGAATCTTGTTCTTCTACCAAAGGGAAGAAAACTTGTTAGATGTAAATGGGTTTACAGAACCAAGTATGGACCAGATGAGAAAGTTGATAAACATAAAGCTCGTCTTGTTGCTAAGGGGTTTTCACAAGTTGAAGGCATTGACTATACTGAAACCTTCTCCCCTGTTGCCAAAATGAACTCTATCCGCCTTGTTCTTTCCCTTGCTGCCTCTTTCAAATAGGAAGTCCATCATATGGATGTTAAATCTGCCTTCTTGCATGGGGACTTGCATGAAGAAATCTATATGGAACAACCTACTGGCTTTATACAAACAAACTCTAGCCTTATATGTTGGCTTAAGAAATCCCTTTATGGTCTCAAGCAAGCTCCTCGGGCTTGGTATGCCAAAATGGATAGCTTTCTTTTAGAAACTAGCTTTTCTAGGTGTCATTCTGACAATACTGTTTACACCAAGAAAGTGGGCAAGTCTCTTATCATTCTTGTTCTTTATGTTGATGATCTTATCCTCACTGGTAGTGATCTCAACCTTATAAACCATGTGAAGTCCAACCTTAAAAATAAGTTTGAAATGACAGACTTATGACACTTGCATTATTTTCTTGGTCTTCAAGTCTTGCAATCCAAGAAAGGTATTTCCCTTTCCCAGTCCAAGTATGCATATGATCTTCTATGACATTTTCACATGGAAGACTATAAGCCAGCCCCTTCTCCCTTTCAGTCTGGAGCCAAACTTTCAATCACTTGTACTTCCCCTGAAGTTGATGCTCCCTTTATACCATCAACTTGTAGGAAAACTTTTGTATCTGACCCATACTCGTCCTGACCTTTCCTTTGCTGTTGGCCTTATTGCTCGATTTATGCAAAACCCACATGAAAGTCATTGGAAAGCAACTAAAAGAATACCTTGTTATGTTCGAGGTACAATGCAGTTTGGGATTCATTACAGTGCAGAAGCATCTCCTCTATTGGTTGGTTTCACTGATTCTGATTGGGCTGGTGACCTTGATGATCAGAAGTCTACTGCAGGTTATGTGCTCACTCTTGGTTCAGGACCTATTACATGGGCTTGCAAGAAACAAAGTGCCATTTCTCTTTCTTCAGCAGAAGCAGAGTATCATGGTTCTGTAGAAGCTAGTAAGGAAGCCCTGTGGCTTCGTCAGATCCTATCAGAGTTTGGCTTTCAGCAGCAACATCCGATTACACTTTGGTGTGATAATCAAAGTGCCATTCAACTATGCAAAGATCTAGTCCAACATCAGCGTAGCAAACTCAATGAACTGCACATGCACTTCATCAAAAAGCTTATTCACAACCATGTTCTTGAAGTGCAATATTGTTCAACAGATGATCAAGTTGCAGACATCTTTACAAAGGCTCTCACAGAGGTAAAGTTTACTAAACTTCGATTTATGGTTGGAGTTCAGGAAGTTGTCACTAGGGGGGATAGGCTTAATGCCTCATTCCTTCTCTTATTGTGTCATATTTGTACATCCTTCAATTTTATCCTAAGTTGTTCTTAAGGAGGGATGTCATGATATTCCGACACATAGGAAATGGTTAAGTATAACTTGGTCTAGTGTAGAGTTCGGTAAAGTGTGTTTCTTTACTATGTACTTTTGTAACTTACAATCCGACGGTCACGATATGTAGTGACTCGACGGTTCATCTCTCCTCGATATTACCGACATTTGATCTGTGGCTTAACGCCTGATTGGTCCATGATCTCTATTTAAAGAGCAAGGAGGGTCATTTGTAGAGTACCTATTCATGGGAGAAATTTATGTAAATTTTCATTCTTTTATTAATAAATTCCCTGAAGTGGCTGCATTGGTTCAGGCCGTGGATTGTTTCCCTTTTTGAGGGTTTTAACCACGTCAACAATACTGGTGTATTGATCTGTGATTTGTTTGTGAGTGGTGTCCTTTGGTGTTTTGTCTGACGAACTTACCTTGTAAATTCCTACAGTTTTTGGGCCGAGAGGCCCTGTATAGGGATAATGTATAGATGTAATGTAAGAAAGTTTCTAACCATTTTTACATGCCGTCTTAATATGTTGAATTTATATTAATATGCCCTGTATAGGGGTAATGTATAGATGTAATGTAAGAAAGTTTCTAACCATTTTTACATGTCGGCTTAATATGTTGAATTTATATTAATATGCCCAATTTATAATACGTAAATTTACATATCAATTAAAACTAATATAAAACCCAAGGGAGATGATGTAGTGATAGATGTAATGTAAGAAAGTTTGTAATCATTTTTACATGTCGGCTTAGTATGTTGAATTTATATTAATATGTCCAATTTATAATAAGTAAATTTACATGTCAGTTAAAATTAATATAGAGCCCAATGGAGATGTTGTAGTGTCTGTAAATAGTTAAAAATAATCAAAATAATAAAATTCAAATTTGTTGCATTGTAATTTTGTTTTTATTAATATAACTACGAATAACTTTTTATATTAAAAAAAAACATAATATACATATTACATTAAAATATATAAATAGCAATAATAAGTTAAGATTCATTTTACTTTATAAAATAGAATAATGATTATGTAACCATATTTAAATTTAATTAATAAACACATAAACTTACAATATAACAATATGTTTAACCGTGGATATTCAGGTCCACTTTGCCATAGATATTATTAACTTGTAAATAAGATTTGTTACGATACCATGGGCCAACACCATTGTTCATCAATATAACATGCCCAAAAAGTATTTCTCATTTCACACTCAAAATATTTTATAAATATTTTATTTCAATTTAATTTTATAACATTTTTTATTAAATTAAAAGAAAATATTATAATTACTTTTGAGAGATATCTATGCCTCTATTACATGAAAACATATAAGATATAAATAATAGCTATAAATTAAAATTTATTTCATCATATAAATTAAAATAATATTTTTGTAATCATATTTATATTTCATTAATAAGCACTAAAAAAACTTAATACTTACAATATAACAAGGTTTTTAACCATGGATATTCACCACCACTTTACCATGGATATTATTAACCATATCATACAATGGCTCATCAATACCACATGCCCAAAAACCATCTCTCATTTCACAATCAAAATAATACTTCACAATTAACAAAACTTTTGACAATGGATACTCACCCTGCTTTATCATGGATATTATTAACCATACCATATCATGGTTCATCAATACTACATGCCCAAAATCCATTCTCATTTCATAATCATTTATTTATTTATTTCTTTTAAATTTAATTCTATTGCATTTTTGGGCCAAGAAAAACTTTCCATTCTAGTATGGAAGAGTTGTTGTAATGTCTAGTTAATTTATGTTATGTAAACATTTTGACTTGACTAATTACATAAAAATAAAAAATAAAATTATTAATTAAAACATTTTGACTCAGTAAAATTCTATAAAAATAAAATTAATAATTAAGCTAGCCTAAATCCATTTTAACTCATGATTTATTAAACTCAAAAAGAGATCAAATGTCTCGGAAACACTTCTTTAAGTTTTGCACTTAGAAAAGAAGCTTGCACCATAAGAGGAAAAAATCTTTCAAAATATAAACCTTTTTACTGAATGCAAAACTTGCAAAACTTATTTAGAATTAAGATGAATCTAAATTAATCTTATAACCTTACCAACTAATCATCAAAAAATGGTATAGTCCTATAACTTTACCAGCTCATCATTAAAAAAAAAGGGTATCCGTGAAAGATTCTAAATGCACTATCAAATGTCCTGTCATTTTAATTAATTTTTTATTTACATTTTATAGTTATATGTTAGATGGGTTGCTAAACATCGAAACATGGTATCGGTGAAGAATTCTAAGTCCACTGTCAATGTTATGCCACTGTGTTCCATTTTTATTTAAACTTGTGGTTAGTCAAAAGGAAAAAAATTGGTAGTAGCTTGAGGAAGAGGGATACTTGTACAGCGCTCAATGGATCGACATTTTTTTAAGAACTCAGTTGTTTATAATGAGACATTTTGAAAGTCTTTTTGGCGGGTTTTTCCCGTCAAAATCCGGCAGCAATTTATTGGAATCGCAAATTTGATAGCTAGTTTCTGCACAATCAAAAGGTCCCAGGGTTTTTCAGGGTGCTGAATCCAAATATGCAGTTAAAAAACCATTTTAACTGCTAAAAATCAAGATTTAACCTCAATTTCTTCCACCCGATTCCGTTACCAGAATCTCCAAAAAATTACATTATAGACAACTCCTTTACGAACTCCTTGATTTGTTGTGCCTTTAGAAATCATTCCAAAAGAAGGTTGCCAGTTTTGAATTTGGCAAATTAATTAGGAAGGTTACCAGTTTTGAATTTGGCAAATTAATTGTTTGTGGATAAGAGATTGTCAAACTGGTTTTAACGTGCTTCATACCCATAGGTATATTGTCTAATAGAAGGTGATTTTGTAGAGTAAGAAACATCACTTTGAGTTTTGCGGGCTTTCTTATCTCGAAGCTCTGGGCAGGTTATGGGATGAATGGTATCACCGTAATATATAAAATAGCATGATAACCATGCGAATATATAACCTATATTACATACAGGTGTAAATTTCATGTCCAAAGTGACAATAATGGACCATAATAAATATTAAGAAAAGAACTTCCAAAGAATCACTTATATTTATATATCCAGATCATAAGTCTGCCTACGTAATAATGAGTTTATTAACTTTTATGTACATATTTTCGCTTATTGCATGAGATAGTGTCAAGCAGGTTGTGGTATAGCAGTGAAAGCATTCAACACTGGGGAGATTCAAGGTTAAGACCCTGAAACACGCAGCGGTCTTAGTGTGGCCACTTTTACAATGCATTGATGCTAATGCTTTCACTGTTAATGAAATAGTTTGACCAAAGTTAAGTGCCCTCTCTATATTAAAATGCTTGCTTCCCTATCAAAGGAAGGTATGCATTAAATGTCCATTTTGCAGTGGTTTTGGGGAGAATATAAAATTTTGTTTTTATCAACAAATGGCTTGATAGGGTTAGAATGAACTTCCAAGGAAATGATTTATTCATTAGGTATAAGCTGCAATAAAAGTTTATCTGAATTACAAGGTGGTATGGTTTATTTTTATATGATTTTGTGGTCTACATGACTGCAAGTATGACTCTACATGTCATACTCTTTGGAGTAAAGTGGGAGAAAAACCTTAACAAGAATGCACTATTACCAATGCATTGTTGAATAGAAAAGGAAGAATACATGCATCGTTATCTTAAAAAGTAGAAACATAGATTTGTTATAGGATCAAGATTTTTGGGAAGAAATTATCATGGTTTCTAAGATCTTTGGACAACTCAAGGCTATTCATGTATGAGCCTCTTGGCTCATCTTCTCCAAAGTTCACCAATTAAATCAAGACGGGGTAATTCTTATTACACTACTAGAACAAGCTACACATGAAGAAATAGAAGGCATTGCCAATGCTATCGTAAATAACAAGACCCCAAACCCACATGAATTCATCATAGATCATTATAAAGTTGGTGTAGACATTGTCACTCCCTTACAAATAACATGATAATTGAAACCTAATACGAAGGGATTTGTTCACTTTGCTATCAATGTAACGTTTATTACTATGGTGCCTAGGGGAAAGATAGAAGATAAGCTTGACAATTGGATATTGATTTTCTTTAGCAGCATAAGTTACAACATAATGCTTAAAGTACAAGTGAATGAAACGACAAAATGTGGAGTGAGACACTTGTCATGCATCACGTTGTGTTTGTTTTGGTTAGGAATTTTTTTCTACTACCATAGTGGTTGTAGACATAATAGTCAAAATCCATTGTTTCCAATTCATGATGACTAGTTTAGGTTGTTTAGGACATTTTCTAGCTATGCACTGGTTTGATGCCAATTCTTTGGTTAGACACTCAAGCCAAACTATTGCTACTAGAAAAGAAAATTTAAATAAATTGTAAATAGAACTCAGAAAAGTGCAACCCTATTAAACACCAATCCAAGCCTATTCAAAGATGAATAAATGTTACGCACCAAACATCTTGAATCATAAAAAACCAAACACACTATGTGCACCAAATGTAAGCGTGGAGCACAACTCCGAGATAGATAAGAGATATGAGTTACATTATGACTCCTCAAAGAATAGGAGAACCTCCTCCAAATACTCCAATACTTACATATATCCAAATCACATGTCCCCTCGATAATGGCTACATAACATCTATATAGATCTATTCACTCATTGCACATGTGGGCCATTTATTAGGCCAATCCCTACTAGATATGAAATTATGCCATTACATATACATTTAGCTCCATACATAGGCTCCATAGGGTCATATCATAGTGTCCTCTAAAAAACTATATGCGATGAAAACAAGTAATAGGATCTCCTTATAGTCACGCTTTCTTGTTGCCATTAATGATGATCCATCCATCCAACCCTCATTAATGAGAGGTGGGTGTCACATAATTTTCTTTTATTTGATTCCATGAGTAGTTGTTGTGGCTTCTCTAATTTGTTGTAATTGTTGGTCTTTGATGATATCTTGTCAAATAGTGGTTTTGTGATGCCTTGTTCCATGCATATTGCTTATTAATCCATCTTCCTTGATAATGTCATTGTCGATGTTGTCTTTCTTGCTAATGAGAGTATTGATATGGTTTCATATTTGATGGTTTTCCTTCATCCTACACACCCATGTCATCCATATTCTTTTCAAAGACAATGGCACCCTCTAATCTCTCTACTTGGTCTCTAGACTTTGAGATGATACCATCATAGTTAACATGCACATCCTTAAGATGAAGCTCTATTTCTTTAAGTATTTTCTGGTGATCTCCTTGAATCTTGTCTTCCTTCTCTTTGTATCATTGAATGGTGCTATTTTCCATCAATTTATTTCTTTCTTCCTCAATTATGGATTGCATTTCTAATTTTACATTATCTATATGCATGGCTTATTTAACATTCTTGTAAATTTCCTCTTCAAGTCTTTTGCTTCACTCTTCTCATTTAACATTTGGATATTTTTGTAGCATAGCTAAGAGAATTGATTTAGAGCAATAACAAAGTTGATTTGTTATCGTTTGTGGACTAATTTCAATAAATATACAATTTACATAAATGGTCTACATATTATCTACATGTTTGGAGGTGATTTGATAGTGGACTCTTGTATTCATTGGAAGGTATACCAAAAAACGTCAGAGTTACACAAGGCGAAATACCACTTACTAGAGCATACAAAGGCTGACGAGAAATATGGAGGCTTATGAATAGAGTAGATTTCTCTTCTTTGATAATTGCTTATGAAGTTAGTTTTTTGTTTTTTTTTGTTTTTTTTAATCTAGATAGATCGACCTGAAGGGATCTACCCATCGACTTATTTGGTCGGGCCTAACCCCAAGGGCATCGAGGAGATTTGACCCCGTGAACTCCCAATTGGAAAGGTACTTGGCAACGAGAACTCGACCAATTGAGCTATCCCTTAAGGTTTGGTTAGTTGGTTTCTTATTATTCTTTATTATGTTCCTTTTTTCATCAAACAATTACCAAGACGTCAACATGAAGATCACAATAAAATAATGAACACAAGATATACGCTCCAATCCATGGAAAAACCTTTTCAAGGGGAAAACCCCCAAAAATTATCTTCTTATAGAATTAGATAAAAGTGAGATATTCAAGACCCATAACCACATAAAAACTCCAATCCTTGATATGCCAAATCAAACCCTCCTTCTGTATGGAAATTCCATCAATAGCAAGAGACCAACAACATGTAAAACATCATAAATAATCCTTCAATAAGAGACGTGTCAAGGCAGAACTTCCACAAATCCAAGCCCTTATTTTTCTTGTCAACTTCACACTTCAACCCTCCTTTCTTCTACGAAATTTCGGAGAAAATCATGCGAATTGTATGAGTCAAAATGAGCTCAAATCACCCTTTATTTATATTGTCCAGAGGGGTTCACATAGACATGTCCTTTGGGGTATGGCCGACTTGGCATCTTGAGGGGTTTTTGGCTCAAATTATAAGTTTAAAACTTTCCTTTTCTTAGCTATAAATAAGCCTTTTGACTTTTACCAATACAAATAATAATGAGCATGAAGAACATGCTTCAATAAAATAATAATTTGACTTGAGCATGAAACCCATGCTTGAAAAATAAGTTTTCTTTCTCTTCTTTTTGTTTTTACATAAAAGATACAATGACATAAGTACAAAGATCGTTATGGAGATCGAACATAGTTACATTTTCTAACGAAGGCAAGTGAATCTATGTCCAAAAGTCTCAAATTATATAAAGTATTAAATGTTAGCTTCCATTGAAGTCGTCCATCATTTACGTTAATAAAATAAAGTAAAATTGATGAATGATAAGATATGGACAAGTGAAATATTTTAATATATGAAAATGAAAGTAGAAACCCTAATCATGAAGCCTTCCCACTTACATTTCTAAGGATCTTGTTAGATTTATCCTTTTTGAGTGTGCTCCACACTCATCGATACATAATTGATAACTTTGTAATGAACATAATTATTTTATCAATGATTTGTTGGATGTTGTTGTCATTGATGACAACCCATGGAGTTGACTGTGTTTGACTTTGACTAAAAACACCAGTCATTAATTTCAAATGGTTAATGAACACCTCCTAGTAATTTCCAAATTACATCAAGTTGGTAGCTCACTATTGGATGGTTGAAAACCCAAGTCCTATGGTTTAGGTTCCCTAGACTAAGGATTTACCCCAACTTTGTTGAGGGTTTTTGAAAGATCAAACCATTGAGTTTGGGTTGGAAATATATGTCATCAAATTCTCCTTGAAGATATGTTTTTGTTGATATGTGGTACGCCCCATGTTTCCTCTTGGTTTGAGAGAAAATTGAGTTTGAAGTTGGAGACCCAATTTTGTGGGCTAAAACCCCAGGGTGTAGTAACATGACACCTTATTCACCTATGGTTGTCAGTATATGATAATGATTATCACTGCAATATCATTATGTATAAGTTGAATAACTTCAAGAACCAAAGACAATAAACCAATCATTGACTTCACAACCAGGTAGGACCAAATGCACTAAGCCAATCATTGATTTCAAATTCTAGTAGAATTAAAAATATTTCTAGACAAATTTTAAATTCTCAATAAGGGTTAGTTATTATTTTTATTAAAATGATATGATTATGATAATATATATATATATATATTATATAATATATATATATATATATATATATATATATATATATATATATATATAGATATAGATATAGATATGGTTTTGGGCCTTCCCTAAAATTAAGGATTAACTTATCTCTTGAAGGGCCTTAAATATCAGTTTACATTTCTTTCAAAAGGTCTTGGCTTCTAGGAAAACTATAATCTAATACAAAAATGGTTGTGGGTTTACTTTAACAAATAAAAAAAAGAATATTAAATACATTTACCTTCCTAAAGATTCATTAATGGCTATCATATGGAAGCCCTTGCCTATCCATGAGAAGTCTATAAAAAGGATCTAAAACATATCTCCACCACATAACATTTCACCACATATGCTCTTGTTCTGAGATTTTTTCCCCTTTGAATAATTAATTTTCAGTCTTCCTATGACAACGAAGAAGCTAGGACAACGAATTGGACACAATATTTTCTCTTACTCTCGGCCTCTTGGTAAGTCATTATGTTGGACACCTAATTCGCCAAGGGTTAAGGTGTGGGAGTTGAATAGTCAAAGGAGTCCAAGACACGTTGGAAGATGAATCCAACAGTCACAAGACCGCCTCTCTCATTTGTTACTCTTTCGCATGCCCTTCAAATCTAGTTAAAATGGTGTTGGTGAGGGAGAACCATAAAACCATTTGTTCAAGACATAAATACTAGGTTTCTGGGCCATAATGGAATGAACCCATAGAGCCTATTTAGGGGAAGGCATCTCAGGCGTTGTAAAGACCCAAAACTATATTTTGCTTTTCTCCTTTGAGGTGATAGTCAATCGTGTATACTCTCTCCAGAATTATGTGCATTGTTGTTGAATGCATTGGTCAACACTGCATTCACGTTGCTATGTTGCCTGGAGTTGTTGTGCAAGAATAGTATTTGTGTCATAACCAATGAACCATATGCATACCACTCCCATTGGCACAATCATCCTTGGCCCATGCATTGTCAGCTTCGTTGAAGCAGAAGTGTGGTGGCCTAGAACCGCCATTCGTGGCTCTCCAAACTGCTTACCAAAATCGTGGTTTGGTGTTGTGTGTCGGGCTTGACTATATCGAAACACGAGACTGGTTATGTTTCTTACCATTGAATTGAAGACCATATGACCATTGGATTTCGTTGAGTTGGTATTATTTAGTGCATTGTTTGTTATGGTGCGTGTTGTATACTATTATATGTTGTTGCATGGTGCATTCTCTGCGTTTGGTTGAATGGATTGTGATGAATGATGGTGTTATATGTTATATGATGGTATCTTTGTGTTACGACCTACTTCCTCATTTGTAATTTAAAAAAAAGTAGCACCCACTAGCTTTCCAAGTGCATGGCTCTCCGCAAATTTTTTTGTACTAAAGTTCTCCAACGAGCCGGGCCCAGAATTAGGAGATTTGTTTGGTTTGAACAAAGTCAATACTAACATGCAGATACCCATTGGGTGTAGTTTTTGTACCTATTTCCTATACTTTCTTTCCCCAGTTTTGACCCTTTTCCCTCTAGACCAACAAAACTTTACATGTTAACCACCTTTTTCCTTATTGTGGAGAACATATTTTTCCATCACGTTATTTTTGCCATTTTGCCATTTTTGCTAGATATAATGATGCAATATTCCTTTTTATGGCTAACTGGGGTAAGCATTGGAGAAGTCTTTTGGATCCTCTCCTCTTTTTTAGGTGTTGTTCGCAACAACGAAGTTATGGAATGAACAACCGCACTGATCTGTCTAAAATCAGGATGAACCATATTGCTGTTACATTGTGTGTTGTTACACCACAATGCAGTTACAGACATTGCTGTTACGCTGCGTTGCTGTTACAGATTACTATTGTTTCACCCTGAGTGCCGTTACAAGGTTGTTGTTATCTAGTGTCGCTGTTATATCCCAAACCGTTACTTGACCGCAGGGTGTTGTTACACCGTAACTGGCAAAGACGTGGATACTATTCCACGCAACAGCTATTGGAAGTTATGAACTGCCTATTTAGAAAGTGACAAATTGAAGCGGTTATGATTTTAATAGATGTATTTAAATAGATTTCATATGTAGGATCTAGTTATAACAATTTCTATTGTATGATCAACATGAGAATCATAATATTCTCATGACTGATTTGTTCCTGATTTTGGGTATGTAATTTCTATAAGAAAAACTTAATCTCTCAGGCATGGGGGACGACATAGAGAGTACTGTTATTTTGATCTTGTAACTTTTAATTGTTCTTAATATCAAAGACAATGTGGTGATGTTGTTTTTGTTTCCAAATTGACTCCTTAACTAATCTCATGTTCATTCCCGTGCCCCTGATAGAGAGGAAGGTCCCTCCTCTTTAGTAGGGACTGCAATGGTAGAGTAGTCGTATGTTATTGTTTCTCTTTTTTATTATTTGTATGGTTTTCTATTGTTGCTGTATAATTTGTAGAATATATCTGCTTTAGTTCCATAATTATGTTATGTTGTTTCATAGATTTGATTAGCAATATGGTAGTTGACCAGCTGGTGTAGTTATTAGTACAATGTGTGGTGTGCCTTTACTCTGGTAATTGTGAAGTGTGATTCCATTTCTATAGAGTTTTAACTTTTGCATGAATGATTAGTTTCTGCAATTGATTCAACGACATTCTTTATTGTTTTCTATTTTCACTCTTGGTTGTAGTGTATCATCATAGATAGTGAAAAATCCATTGAAATAACATACCTACCTTGGGTTGACAATTAAATGGTTGCAGTCTTGGTCAGTTAGGATTGATTAAAACAACACTACATTTTGGCACCGTTTCTAGGGATGGCAGTTGACGATATAGTCAGCCAAGTTGTTTGTTTAATGATAGAGTGTTCCTAGTCCACAGTCGTTGGACGGTAAGACAAGAGGTAAGAACTTGCACATCGCTATAACATACCTGGGTGGGCTCACCACTGTGATCACCAAGGAACTTAGGGTGTGGCATTTTTGTGTTTTGTTAAAGCGTGTCTTCAACTCTTCAGTTGCTAGGCGGTAAGATGAGAGGTAAGAACTAACGCATCGCTCTAACATATGTGGATGGGCTCATCACTGTCGAGATTGAGACACTTAGGTTGTGAATCAATACACATAGGTTCCATGTGTGTAATTATAGGAATTATATAAATACCAAAAATACCCCCCACTCTAATTAGTCACAAGAAAAACAGGTTGTAAAAAGGAAAAGAAGAGTGTAGATTTGGGATGGGAAACATTTATCCATGAATTGATCTCAAGGAAAGAAAAAGAATAGTCAAGTTCTCAAAAGGACCCAAGGAAAACAAGGCCACAAAAAGCTGTTACTCCCTTAGAAAGAACATAAGCCTTCGATTCCTCTGTCTCAAGACCATACCATTCTAAACTAGTGAGAACACTCCTGAGACTAAGCATCCAATTCAGGAGCAGTAGGGGGAAGCTAGTGACCAGAAAATTAGGACTGAGGGACAAGGGGAACATCAGAAGCCTGAAATAGGAGAGCATTTATTGGTTTATCAATATCCAGATTCGGGCAACAAGTGAAACAACTAGCCCTGAAGCAGCCTGAGCTACCAATTTCACCTACAAGACAATCACAAGAACGGTCTGAAGAGCACCTGTTACAATAAGGATCAGAAGGGTTAACAATGGGGGACAACAATAACATCAAAACTAAAACACATGCTATTGTCACCACCTTTGAATTCCCAATTGGGGATATTAGAGGCGAGGCTCCCATGAAAAACATTCGTTTGTCATCTCTACCATCTTTTCAAGGAATGATTGTAGAAGATCCTGACACCTTTTTATTTGAATTTGATGTCTTGTGCATGAGATATGGCTATGTTTCAGATGCTCATAAATTAAAATTATTTCCTACTACTCTAAAGGGAGCAACCCTATGATGGTTCATGGGGTTAGGCTCTACTTCTATTCGAACATGGAGCGGCATGAAGGAGACATTTTTATCAAAGTATCAATATTATTGCAGAACCAGGGACTTAAGAGAGGAAGTATTCATGATGCCACAGAAGGAGGACAAGAGCTTGGAGGACTATGTGGAGTGGTTTCATTACAATTTGCAAAGGTCTAAACACATGGATTTAGATCATGAGATCTTGAAGACCATATTCATAAGAGGAATGAGGGATAATTGCCTTGATACCATGAATCTATTAGGGAAGGGGGACATATCTTAGGAACCATTCACCAAAATCATAAAGCTCTATTTGAGATACTCTATAGGATCGTCGAAGGGGAGAAGCACAATCCAAGATGCCTCTGCCCGAATACAAAAATCTACAAATGGAGTAACCAGAGAAGAGATTACGAATTTAATTGAAATTTCAAAACCAACATTTTCAGTACTCTATCTGCCTAGATAACAACAACACGGATCAAGAAGACACAAGGAGAAGCTGATACAGCTTTACTGTGTTTTGTCCAAAATGTAGAAAGAAACATCCCTTTAGGTAGTGTGAAATGAACAACATCAGCTTGTGAAATATTTGTGAGCTGGAACATTCTACAGGTCAATGTCCAGAGCTTCCCATATTAAAAGTAGTGCTTAGAGAGACGAGTGAAGAAGTTCAGTCCTCTTATTTCATCGCACCCACGAGACCATGGCAGTCATGACCTCTAGTTTTGTCCCAAGATTTTTCTTCTTTTAATTTGTGGAATAATGCATATAACACTCAGAAATATCCATGGCAATACTCCACTCCTTTCCCAGCATAGTTTCCTTCGTGCTGGAACCAGTGGTCACCCTCTCCATCCATTCAATATCTTCCATCTCAACCATATCCTTGGAATCAAAACTGGAGGGGGAATGTCCAAAGTCCAGTTCCATCTGGATTACCAATGCAACAACAACTACAATTGCCCTCTTTCCCAAACTCCTATTCCTACACCACCTGTGCGATCCCAATTACCTATGCAACCTAACCCTAACCCGAATAATAAAGCAACCCAGAGCATGGAGGCTCTGACTACCTTCCAGACTTACCTTATCACTCCCGTCGGAATTAATGAAATTCAACTACGGTCGGGTAAGGTGATTAAACCAAATCACTCCCCTATCATCATCGAGGAGGAATGTGAGCCTTCCAGATAAGGTACAATAGATCTTGAGGTGGTTGTTACACCTATAACAACTGATACAAAGCGGATTGTTACACCTGTAACAACCAACTCGAGAAGAAATGTTACTCTTGTAACAACCAACTCGAGTAAGGTCGATACGCCTATAGCAGCCAATTCAACTGTTATGACTTAGGATCCTCCATATCCTCAGAGATTAACTAAGACTGGAATTACCTTACAACCCGAATCCGATTTTCTTAGGGAGTTGCAAAATCTGGAAGGAAGCCTAAGTACCCTACTACCATACACGTAATGGGGAAATTGTCTGAATTAATGACTACTCAACCTCTTTTAACCAAATATAATGATCCAGGTAACCCTACGGTTACTGTTTATATTGATGGCCAACCCATAACTAATACATTGATTTATCTTGCGGCGACCATTAATGTAATGACAAAGGACCTCTTTACCACCCTGGGGCTACATGGACTTAGACATACGCCTACTGTACTTGAATTAGGAGATAGGTCTCGTGTTAAACCCGAGGGGGTATTAGAAGACGTAGTAATCACAATAGCTTCCTAGAGGTATCTAGCTGACTTTCTTATCTTACAAACGAAATCCAACCTGGCGGGACATCCTTTGATTCTAGGGAGACCCTGGCTGGCCATTGCAAATGCATTTATAGGGTGCAGATCTGGACCTATGATGATTTCAAATGGCCAGGCTACAAAGAATCTTAACCTTTACCCCCTAGAAAAACCAAATATGGATTTGAACATTCCCTGGTGAGATGAATTTGAACTCGAATCAGATCTTTCCCTACCATTCCTCACTCTGGAAAAATCCTAGTATTTCAAGGATGAGACAAAAGATGATATCATTAATGGCTTTATTATTAACTCACTTTCTGTCGCTTTTATTGAAAATTCAAAAGAGGGAGAGGAGGTAGAAGATGTAAACTTTGAACAAATGAGAACCACTCTACATACTAACAACAATCCAATTGAAATAGAACCAGGAAAGTATTTGAATATTAATCCCAACCTGACTGCTGAGCAAAGTAAACTGTTGTTATAGCTGTTACAGAAATACAAAAAAGCATTTGCATGGGACTACACAGATATGAAAGGGATTCATCCCAACCTGTGCACTCACCACATTTATTTGAAAGATGGCTGCAAACTAATTAGACAACCGTAGCTCCACATGAACCCTGCACTGAAGGAGGTAGTGAAAGAAGAATTACAAAAACTCCTAAATGCTAACTTTATCTATCTAATATCTGACAGTGAGTGGGTGTCTCCACTTGTCATTGTACCTAAGAAGAATTGCAAGTGGAGAGTCTGTGTGGATTACAGAGAAATCAATAAAGCCACTCAAAAGGACCATTTTCCTTTACCATTTATAGACCAAGTCCTTGACACCCTTTCTTGGATTTTTTGTTTTGTTTTTTGTTTTAAATGGGTTTAATGGCTACAACCAGATACAGATTGCCTCATAGGATCAGGATAAAATAACCTTTACTTTCCCCTAGGGAACTTTCGGATAAAGAGTACTTCCCTTTGGACTCTACAATGCGCCAACAAATTTTCAGAGGGCAATACTGGGAATTTTTTTCTGATTTGTTGAATGACTGCATTGAAATCTTCATGGATGACTTTACGCCTTATGGTGATGCTTTTGAAAAAGCATTAGCTAACTTAGAAAAAGTGTTGGAATGTTGTATATAGACTAATGTTGCTTTGAGAACCAAAAAATGTCACATGATGATGATTGAAGGGATCGTGCTAGGACACTACATTTCTGCTGACGAGATCAAGGTAGACCCCGCTAAAATAGAGGTAATTCTGAAAATTCCAACTCGCAAGATGCAAAAAGAGGTACGTAGTTTCTTGGGACATGCATGGTATTACATAAGGTTTATAGAGAATTTTTCAAAAATTGCATCGCCATTGTTCTCCTTACTTATGAAAGATGTGGAATTTTTGTGGACAGGAAAGTGTGAACATGCCTTTTTGAAGCTTAAATGTTGTGTATTAGCAGCTCCAATTTTACATGGACCTAATTGGGAACTGCCATTTCACATAGCTACAAATGCATCTGATATTGTTGTAGGTGTTGTTTTTGTCCAGCTAGAGGATAGGAAACCTTATGTTATTTATAACATAAGCAATAATTTGACTCCGGCTGAGCTCAACTACACAGTGACAGAGAAGGAATTCCTAGCAGTAGTGCATGCTATCAACAATTTTCGACATTATATTATCGGGTATCAAGTATTTGTACACACTGACCACTCTACCATTCATTTAAAATGAATAAGCCAATTACCAATGGTAGAATTACACGCTGGTTATTGCAGTTACAGGAATTTGATATCACAATTGTAGATAAACTTGGAAAAGATAATGTAGTAGCTAATTTTATTTCTAGGTTAACTATTGATGACAATTGGATTCCTACTGAGGATTATTTCCTTGATGAGTATCTCTTTGCTATTTCTACTCACTCACCATGGTATGTAGATATAGCCAATTATCTTGTTGCGGGGAAGTTTCCACAACACTTATCCTCCAAGGAAAAGAGAAAAATCATATAGGAGAGTGCTACTTATTCCTGGATAGATGGGAATCTCTATCACATTGGACCATATTTTCAGATTAGACATTGTGTTAGGGAAGATGAGATCTCTGACATCCTTAAGGCTTGTCACGAGGAACCTTGTGGAGGGCACTTCGTAGAAAAGCGAACAATATACAAAGTCCTTTCGACAAGATATTATTGGCCAACAATATTTCATGGTGCCAAGAAGTTTGTGAAAGGGTGTGATAGATGCCAGAGGATGGGACAACTATTGCAAATAGATGAGATGTTGTTACAACCTCAAATAGTCTTAGAACCATTTGAGAAATGGGCCTTGGATTTTGTGGGACCAATTAATCCTTCATCCAGACAGAGGTCCTACATCTCGGTCTACACCGACTATGTCACAAAATGGATTGAGGCAAAATCACTAACCAGAGCCACAGAGCAGGTTGTTTCATACTTCTTGTTTGAAGACATCTTCGTCCGTTTTTGGATACCCATGGAGATAGTGACAGATGGAGGGCCCCAATTTACATCTCATCTTATCCAAAATTTGGTTGAAAAATATAAAATCCATCATAGAATCACGTCACCTTATCACCCACAAGAAAATGGCCAAGTGGAAAGATCCAACAAAGTCATTGCGGGGATTCTTACTAAGACTGTGGCTAGTCACCAAAGGAATTGGCATGATAAACTTGCAAAAGTGTTGTAGGCATATAGAACCACATGGAGGAATACTACGGGATTCTCACCATATGAACTTGTGTATGGTAAAAATCCCTTATTCCCTATCAAGTTTGAAATCAAGACATTGAGAACAACATTGCATGTAAATCTGGATCTGGCTACAACACAAAAGCAAATATTGAACCAACTCAATGAATTGGAGGAGAAACGATTGGCTGTTGTCCAACAAACAAAGATTATCTAGCAGCAGAGAGCTAAGTGGCATGACAGTTTTATCAAAAAGAAGAAATTTCAGAAAGGATATTGGGCTCTCTTATATGATTCGAGATTCAAGGACTTTCAAGGGTAAGCTCTGCACTAGATGGTTAGGTCCCTATGAGGTAGATGCAGTCTTTGACAATGGGACTGCGAGTAACCATTGATAGTGCGAGGACACCATTGCTTGCTAATGGGCACCGTCTTCAATTATATCATAAACCTGCTTCAAGGGATTCATTTCTTAACATTGTCATGAATTCAAACCTTCAAATTACAGGAGCAGGGGAAAACCCCCCTGTGCTGCCAAAATTCTAATTTGTCAATAAGTGTAACAACTGAAAACCAACCTCTGTTGGCGGTTGTTACACCTGCTAAAAAAATAAATAATAAAAATAAAAATAAGTAAATAAATAATGAAAATAATCTGGTCGTGAAAACCTCTTTTGGGCACAGGCAAACAATTTCTATAATAGTTGAAAACCACTCTGTGGCAGTTGTTACACATTTTGAAACAACATTTGTTATTCCAGGCATATCTTACAATAATGCTATTACACGACTATTTTTATTTCTTTGTTTTATCTTTTGTGGAAACTAATAATACATGACAATCGTCTTGGTTGTTACAGATGTAACAACTGACAACTTCTAGAAATGATCCAAGTAAATTATCCATTACGATATACAACACGCATAACCATGACTCAGGAGCAATCGCCATGACCACTGGAATTAATTTCACGCACCTCGTCACCAATGTCTTCTCTCCATGTCACACCGGGTACGTCATGAAATGGTAATATCACTATCCTCTTTTATTTAGTAGTTATGGCAATTTAATGTGATATCCTTTTGACAACTGAGGATGACCATCACACTTATGCCGAGGCGAGGATGAATTACATCATGACATGACCTGTGCATGACCTATGAGCATTTAAACCTAAACCAATGTATGATGATCTTGTAATTGTACCTCAGACCAGACCTTCCATAACTTAGCATTAATAAGGAAATGATATTGCGCAATACAAACCCTGATTTGAAATCCATGCCTTTAACCTCGCTGCATCACCCTACCATTACCCACTGTTGAAGCATTGCATCCTTATTCAAAACTCTTAGACAGAAGAGGAGGAGAATAGTTTGCAGATCCAGAACATTTGAGCAGTGTGTCGGTTACTTCGAAATTTTTCAAAGAGAAGAAGAGAGGAGAACAACATTGTAACAACGTAGCAATGGGTGGGGCGAAAATTTGACATGAACCAGGATCAACTGAGGCATTGGAAAACTGTCTTGAAGCATGCCAAATTTTCAAGGATGCAGGGTGGTTTGAGTTTTTCCAAATGCTAGAAGGATTAGATGGAGCAATTGTTATGGAATTTGCTAAGAATTTGAAGAGGAATCAAATGGAGGTCAGGGGATTGCAACTGGATGTTACAAACGAGGTAATTGCTCGTGTGATGTCATTGCTAACAGAGGGAAAGAGATGGTTCAACAGAAAAATCAATGACCCCTCTTTGAAGGAGGATTTTCTCCAAGGGGAAGAACGACTGGTAAACAAAGGAAGAGGAGTTGACAGGCTGTCACTTCCCCAGCCATGGGCAGATGCCACCCTTTACCTCATTAAGTATATCACCTATGAGAGAAGGGAAACAATTGTATTTTATTACCACTTCTCGTTGTTAAATCACCTATGACATCAACAAATGATAAACCTTCCATATTTTCTGCTAGAGAATATCAGTCATATGGTTGCAGTTATGAAGACAGCTGCACACCCAAAGAAATGCATAAAAAACCATGATGTTATCAAGCTAATTATGTTAGATGCCCTAAGTCACTAGGGAAAGCGCTGGGATGAATTTATGAGAAATAAGGCTAGGACTACCTAAAGGAAGCAAGTTGGAATTTCTGAGGAAGCTCTGGCAGAAACCAAGGAGCAGCACCAACCCTCGAAAGTAAGGGCTGGATAGAGACCAGTTGACAAGCCAATAGGTGATAAGCAGCCAAAGAAGAGAGTAAGGGTTAGTGGGAACGCAGAGCCCCCATCTACGTCCGAGAATAACAATGAGGTGACGAGGCAGGAAGATGAAGAGCAAGCTCAACCGAAGGAACCTCCTGCACCAGGTAAGAACGAGACCCAATCCTTGTTGCTTAAAATTGAAAGTTTAGAAAGAGAAAATGAAAAGTTAAGAAAAAAGTTAGCGGAGGATAAGGTAGAAGCAAGGGCCTCGGGGTTAGATACTTTGGTTGAGGCTCTAGATAGGGCCAGGGAGGAAAATGTTCCGGGTTCTGTATGCACGTCCTGTGCTAAAGAGCTAGTAGTAGCGGGATATAGAGTCTTTGCAGTGGACACCTTTTCGAGGGAAACACAAATTGAGTGCTGGGAAGTTGACGCACAAAAAACTGTTGAAGACATTGTTGTTACACAAGAACCAACAACTGAAATGAAGCATCCCACAAAGAGTAATTTGGTAGCTGATACACATGAACCATTAGATGACACTGTTGCTACACAAGAACCAGCAGTGGAAGCAGAAGCTAACCAAGGGGAAAAAGAGGAAGCTCATATACATGAACATGTGGTTGACACTGCTGTTACACAAGAACCAACAACGAAAACAAAATCTAACCAAGGGAAAAATGATACACAAGAACCTGTGGATGACACCACTGTTACAAAAGAACCAATAGTGGAAGTGGAAGCTAACCAAGGAGAAAAGGAAGCTGTTACAAAATAACCCATTGATGATGCTCCTGTTACACAAGAACTAACAGCCGAAATGGAGCAGCTTCACCCTCGGGAGGCTGTTACACCTTCAGTTGTTAGCGCATGTGAGAGAACATCGGGTCCTAATGAAGGAAGGTGTTTTAAAAGAATTTTGTTGATACCATAAATACTAAAATGGAAAAATCAGGCACTCTCTCTGCAAGAGGGAACGATCTCGCTCAAGACACATCAGAAAATGTTGAATTCACTTCGGGAGAATTGGTTAAAGGAATAATGGGCGAGAGAATGGGAGCATCAGAGGAATAAAGAAGCTATGAAGAAGAAAGACGAACAACTGCAGTTGTTACAGTGGCAGGTTCTGGACCTAACAAACGATAAGACAGAGCTTCGAGAGCTTGCCTTGAACCTGTTAGGCTACAGGAGGCCTTCCCCATCATATCCAGTGTTCCTATGGAAACGATATTATTTGTTTCAATTAAAAGCACTTTTTGAAAACATATCGTATTTGGGTTCTTCTACCCGCACTTTTCTTGAAGTTTTTCGTGCTTGTGATTTTGATGAATAAAGCTTACTTTGTGAGCTATTTTTACATAATATGATGTGTGAATATGTTAGTATAAAGATGTTGGAAATTATTTTCTCTTATATGGGGGATTTGTAGTTGTGAGCCTTCATTTCTTTTATAAGGAATCAAATCGAATGGCATATGGCCATGAAGTCGGTTGAAACCAATGAGGAGCGAGCAATATTGTGGATTAAGGAAGAACCAAGAATGGTTGTTGAATTGAGATGTGAGTTCAAATTGTTCCTAAGAATCCCGGAGATTAGGGAACAATCAGCCACTTACAGAAAGAGTATTGTGGGATTTTGCCTTAATATTTATGCAAAAATGAAAAGTCGAGCACTAACAGGGTGCCTTAAGCACACAAAAGTCAGTAGTGTTGGATTACAAGAAGGAGATCCTTTTGAGTTCCAAAATTTTGTGGTTGTTGTTACACGAGTACCAGAATATGCCCGGGTGGTGCAAACAATGGGAGCCTTATGGATTGGACTTGGGTTCAGATATCCTCTGATTTGGTTATCGGTGGAGGAATACCAATCATATTACCACTTGTGTGATTATTAAGAAGAGTCTTGGTTGCAACATTTGATGGCTACTCAGGGATGCAGGTTTGTTGGTGAATACATTGCTGGTGCATATAATTTTACGGAATTACATTGGAGTTATCACAGGAGAAACTGAGGTTTTGCATGAGTAATGCAATTGCTTCAGTTGGGGGGAGATGTTGCGTGTAGTTTTTGTACCTATTTCATATACTTTCTTTCCCCAATTTTGACCCTTTCCCCTCCAAACCAAGAAAACTTTACATGTTAACCATCTTTTTCCTTATTGTGGACAACATATTTTGTCATCATGTTATTTTTCCATTTTTGCTAGATATAATGATGCAATATTCCTTTTTATGGCTAACTAGGGTAAGCATTAGAGAAGTATTTTGGATCCTCTCCTCTTTTTCAGTTGTTTCTCGCAAGAATGAGGTTATGGAATGAACAACCGTGCTAATCGGTCTAAAAGCAGGATGAAACAAATTGTTGTTACAGATCTTGTTGTTACACCATGACGTTGTTACAGACATTGTTGTTACACAGCGTTGTTGTTACAGATTACTGATGTTACACCCCGGGTGTCGTTACAAGGTTGTTGTTATCCAGTGTTGACGTTACATCCCAAACGGTTACTTGATCGTAGGGTTTTGTTACACCGTAGCTGGAAAAGATGTGGGTATTACTCCATGCAACAACTATTGGAAGTTATGAACTGTCTATTTAGAAAGTGATAGATCCAAGTGGTTATGATTTTAACCAATGTATTTAAATAGATTTCATATTTAGGAACTAGTTATAAAAATTTCTATTTTATGATAGGCATGAGAATCATGAGATTTTCATGACTGATCTGTTCCTGATTTTGTGTACGTAATTTCTATAAGAAAAGCTTAATATCTCAAGCATGGGGGACGACATAGAGAGTAATGTTATTTTGATCTTGTAACTTTTAATTGTTCTTAATATTAAAGACACTGTGGTGATGTTGTTGATGTTTCCAAGTTGACTCCTTAACTAATCTCGTGTTCGTTCCTGAGCCCTTGCTAGTGAGGAAGGGCCCTCCTCTTTAGCAGGGACTGCAGCAGTAGAGTAGTTGTATATTATTGTTTCTGTCTTTTATTGTTTGAATAGTTTTCTATTGTCATTGTATAATTTGTAAAATATATCTACTTCAGTTCCAAAATTATGTTATGTTGTTACACATATTTGATTAACAGTATGGTAGCTGACCAGTTGTTGTAGTTATTAATACAGTGTGTGGCACACCTTTACTCTGGTAATTGTGAAGTGTGATTCCATTTCTATAGAGTGTTTTAATTTTTGCATGAATGATTAGTTTCTGCAATTGATTTAGTGACATTCTTTACTGTTTTCTATTTTCACCCTTGGTTGTAGTGTATTGGCACAGATAGTGCAAACTCCATTGAAATAACAAACCTACCCTGGGTTGACAATTGAATGGTTGCAGTCTTGGTCAATTAGGATTTATTAAAACATCGCTACATTACCCATGGAGCTTGGAACTTCACAAGTAACCAGATTATAAAAGACATCGCATCCTTCATTATTACCAACGTTAAACACGTTCGTAGCCAACCAATGCAAATACTCGCCGCTAAAATTTTCTGGATTGGTCATAATCAATGTTATTAATTTGGGGTTCCTAAAGTAATCCCTAAACTTTGCATAATCTCAATCAAAAGTGAGTTCAATACGAATTGGTTGGTGTCACACATCAGTATATGATACTTCTTCACCTATCTTGATTCATTTATCACCGTAGAATACATCAAGAGCTATTTGAGGATTGAAATCGTCCACATTTGGTGCTAGTTGTGGGGTTTGAATCCCTGTCATTAATGCATATACCACAATCATATGACCTTTTTGGTGATCCATTTGCAATTGGCAACACCTATTTGCTATATCAGAAGAATCAAAATGTGTGAACGTTGGACTGTTCGAGTACAAACCTAAGGACGAACAACATAATGAGTCTTTTGCTTCTTGTTTTCGGCATCGCAATACAATAAAGGAAAAGCACAAGTATAAATTCCAGTGTGTGCTAACTCAAATTTCTTTCAATTTCCTTCTCGAAATGTGAAGCCATTAACTTAAGGAGGAAGGCAATTATTTCAAAGGGGACAAGATTGTTTTATATGAAAGATAACTAGGGAAAATGTTCTCTCTTGAAAGACACAGTCCAACACTACAGTTAACTTTATTATTTTGATAAATAGTTGCAATCAACCCTGGTATCTATTGCAAGTGTCTACGTATTTCTTGCTAGAGAGTTCAAGTACTTAAAATCGTTGACATTATTCTGCATTTTTCTTGGCACTCTTCATTTAATTACTAGCAAAAATGGAAAAAGTTTATGAAGTATTAGCATTTTTTAAAACTTTGATACTGTGCACTACTAATGACAGTAAAAATAAAAAAATCCTCTCTTGTTGACATTAGAATTTGTCTATAAAATGCACAAGAAAACATTGAATTTTTGCAGCTTGAATCATAGCTACAATAAGATGAGTTACATAAAAGACAACATTCTGAACCTAATTTTGCTCAAAACATTGAGATAGACACCCATCAACAACCAACAAGTCATCAAATCAATAATGTTGAGGTTGATTCAGATCAAGTGCTCTTTTTAGAAGCAGATTTAAATACAGGTGTGGAAATTTAGTTTTCACTTCCCAAGCCAATCATTAGACCTTGGGAAGAGCTTGTCAACAACAAGAACCGAACAGGTCTTGGATATGATAAGGAGGCATCCTTTCATATTATAGATTACTCAAAGCCCATCCAGTTCCATAGTGCTGGATTTATTCATGACAACTCACCTTCACCTGTTCCAGATTATGCTCCTCCACATCCACAGCCAAAAGTTGTCAAATGCAAATATTGTGACTGAGTTGGCCATATGAAAGATCATTGTTTTGATCTTCATCCATGTGAGCATTGTCATAAAACCACTCATTCTTCAAACAAATGCTTAAAAAACAAGCCTCCTGCAAGAACAAAGATTCATCTTGGATGGATCGCTTCTTTGCAATGGACTTCAACAACCAAGAAGATATTTCAGTCATATGTCAAAATTTCTCCCAGAGCATTGAACAATCTCGCAGTTGAGTTTTATCCATCTTCTCATGTTGTATCTGACAGGGGAGAAATGATGGTCATATACAATTTTCAAAGCCTCTTCAAGTGAGCCTCAACCACAACCTGCCATACCATATTTAGAGTTATAGCCAGAGACAAAGACACCCCTGAGCATGCCTTCGGTTGGTGGTCAACCTTTAACCATATATGCGGGGTTGAGACCCCCCTTTTAGGTTGAAGGTCTCCCTCTTCAAATCATTAGGGACACTTCCTCCAGCAGAAGACTTCAGATTCTTGCCAGATTTTGAAGAATTTCTTGAACTGCACTAAGAGTTCTAGTGTTGATGGTCATCCTTCAACCACCACCTTATGCCAACATTTTAGAGAGCTCATTCAGCCTAGTGCTGCCATGGATTTTTTCACATTTTGTATTACAACTCTCTTCTTGGACTCATACATACCCCTTTGGATTAAGGGGGGGGCGGGCGGGGGAATGTTGGACACCTAATCTGCCAAGGTTTAAGGTGTGGGAATTGAACAGTTAAAGGAGTTCAAGAGACGTTGGAAGATGAATCCAACATTCATAAGCATGTATTATAAATGTCCATCTATGTTAATAGTAAAGGAAATAAATTGTTCTATCATTCATGATTATTCACATCCCATGTGCGTCTGGCATATTCAATTAAACTTCTCCTTCTGTTTCATTTTGTTTAAGGTAGAAAAGAGGGAGTCAAAACCTTGGCCCCCTGTTAGGGCTTGGATGCAGGCTAAGCAAACAACTTTTTGCGGATTAGGACACTCAAACCTGTGGAATTATTTTCATGTTTAATTTTGGGTACAAACCTTATCTTTTGGAATTTTACCTTGTGGGTAATTTCGTTGAACCTCAAACCTTTAGTGTCTTGGTATCCAACAACACCTTTGGACTATGTTTTTGAGCTATAGACCTAACCATGACAAATTCATTGGACATTGAAACTAATATGACAATGATACAATGCTTAACTTAACACTAACAAGTGACGTGAACAAAATCTTGTGATTGTCCTAAATATTGTATTCCTTATTCCTTTTGAGAATAGAGAGAAGACAACTACAATAAGAAGGAAATCTACAGTGAGAAGGCATCTACAAGTGACCATGGATTCATTAATGGAATTATTATATGACCTTGACATGTCTATTAACTTGACTATTTTTGCAACTAGCCTAATGACATAACAACTTATGTTGTTAGTAACTTTGCTACACTATCTTGACTTGACAACCTATTAGAAATCACATTATCCATATCACATGTTTTAGAAGTAAAGTAATGGGACAACAAAAGAAATAGACCTCATTAGTGAAACAACTACATAACAATTTGACTATATTGACTTGCAATTATTCGGGCTAATTTTTGTGCACCGAGCCAGGTGGTTTATGTTGCATACCTTTGAAGTCATGAAGAAACAATTCAAGAAGCACTTGCTTGAGCCATTGTAATTTTGATTATGTACATTAGACAACAATATATAGAATTGATAGCTTGACATGTTGTATGATGACCTTGAACTGTGACTATTGTTGACAATTCTTTGACTTGACATATTTTACAGATACAGTGTTGACAACAAGTGACACATCTTGACTTGGACTTAACTCAATTACATGATCTTGATAGTTGCTTGATATCTTAACATAACAAGTACTATGACGAGATGCTTGACTTAAACTCAACTCGCTTGATCTTAACACTATCATGACGGTGATACATTGCTATAATCATGAATTAACTTTGATGATGACAACAACAAGGAAATTGTAAACAAGTTTTTGTGTCAATATTATTGATTCTTATATTGGAACAATGACTTTACACTTAGATGACAATTGTCTTGACCTTGACCTTACTTATCTATGACATGACAACAATACGTAGATTTGAGTCGATACCTTAGCCTTGATTGAACTCGATTATGATACATTAATTATAATAATGAGATTACATTAAGTTGACAAATGTTTTGGATTTGACTATATTTAACTAAGACACTATATGAAAATGTTGCTCTGACACCTAAATATGATATTAACAGTGACTTGATACCTTGACTTTGGCTTGACCTATAAATTGAGGTACTTACACCTATGACAATGATGACCTAGGGATTTGTCTTGTAGTAATGACTTAGAGAGAGTGTACAAGTGACACAATTGTAACTTTGCAGGGCAAAAGGTCTTGAAGGCATTATCATCCAATTATAGAAGCATATTGACGTAAATATGGATAGCAGGGTTTGATAAGCTAAACAACAATGTTTACAAATATGTTGGTATCTCTCCGAGGACAAAGTTTGAGAGAATTGGTTGCAAGTATAGTGAGCAGTCTAGTTCAGTGGGGAAATATGATATATTGATCCTCGATTCTTATTCATTTGTGAGCAAATCAGTATGGTTACGTGCAGTGGTAGCCAACATATATGAAGTTATCTATGTGTGCAATGACAATGATGTGTAGTTGATCAACGAAGTTGATGTGTAACATTGAGCAGTGATCAGTTTGATTGTGCAGTGGTTAGTGGCTTCCAAGATTTAATAGATATACAACATATTCTTTACAAATTTCCTATATTGATTCAGAGCACTGGGGGATCCAGTCTGAAAATTGTGAAACATGTTCCATTCGCTCTCTAGGATGGCAGGGTGGTGCAAGGCAAGTTATTGGAGTCACCTTCAGGTTGTGGCCTCAGAACACTTCAAGGTGGCAGGGTGGTGCTAGGGAAGTTTGTATCTTGCACATGGCATTGTCGTGTCCTTTCATTTGAGGCTAATAAACTACAGGGCGACGAAGCATCCTTTCCAACAATAGCTAGTAAATAGAATGTTGGGGCACTCGTCAGGTTGTGACCTAACTCATAGGGCATTGGGGAATCCTTCTGGTTGTAGCAAGGTATTATGGTTTACTAGCATAATATAGGTTGTATATTGTAAATTAGGGGGTTGATACCTCCCTCGGTTGTAGCTGAAATATTGATGTAATTACTTTTCTTTTAAAGAGGAGGAGAAGACAATTACTATTCGATGCTTTTTGACCCGAAGGGGTTTTTATGTTGATTTGTGGTAGAATCAGATGTGACCGAGCCATGAAAATTGATGGAGAGGCTAAAGCACATGAGATCTCCAAGACTCAGAAATGGTTTGGGTAGATTCTACCTGATTAAGGAGATATTAAAATAATTAATATTTTTAATGGAGTTCCTAAGTCTAAACTTAGGAAAAATAAAATATTAATGGGTATTAATATAAAACTGGGTTAGAAGGTTCTAAATGACATGGATCAAAGCAAATATAATCTTAGCCATTGATTAGAGATGTAATCTCATTCATTGAAGGACCAACAAGAAAAGTATAAGAGGAGGCTTGAGGGTCAGTTGGAGAACACACAAGAGTGATCAGTCATTCAATTTTCTCGAGCGGGGTTTGTTAAGAAAATTCCAATCAGTGATCGGTTTGCAGTGAGGGGCAGAGATTACGAGACAGAGAGGTAGAGATGGAGCCGAGAGACCAGCGTAGAAGCAGAGAGAGGCAAACGTTGAGCCAGAGGGAATACGCAGAGCCTAGCAGAGGCAACGCAAAGGCCAAAAGGGCTTGCATCATCCACACCGAAGGCAGCAGGAGTGATGCAGAGGGTCGTAGAGGCTGTGAAGTGACTCATAGGGCTGACGCAAAGGCTTCCGAGTAGACGCTGAGGCCAGGTGGGATGACGCTGAGCTTCAGAGGTTGCTGGAGACGGTTTTCTGGGGCAGATTTTTTGAATATCTGCTTCCAAATAGAGAGGTATTACTGCCAGATTATTTTCTCTATCGGGTGATTCGGTTTGGCACCCATTTGTACTTAGATATACTGCATAATAAAATAACCCTCAGAATTGCTACACCAGTTTTCCCAAGTTGGGTTTTTCCGGGGATGAGTTTTCCAAAAATAACAATGTCACTTGTGTGATTTCTATTTCTTTCAGTTGTTGATCTATAGATGGTTGAGACTGTATTGTGTTTATTTCAATATTTTTATGTTTAAAAAACTTGTTCGTAATTAACAAGTAGGAGAAATAAACCAGAGAATACAGATAAAATTTCTAACGGGTAATACTTAGAAATTTCAACATTTTCAACCTAAAAATATTTGTGTCCGTTGTTTTATCTTTCTTTATTGTTGTATGGTGTTGTCTACTGTGGATTATTGTTTATGATTGTCTGAAGAAGAACAACAATAATAACTGAAGATTAACTAATGCTTTGAAAACGATTAAAAAGTGCTAATTGCTAAAAAATATTGATTCACCTTCCCCCCCCATCCCCTCTTAGTATTTCCAACATGATTATCACTTATATTTCTTGAAATCGCAACCCATTCAACACTACTCAATTTTTAGCCTCATATAAAGAGGTTTCATTATTTATTTGTTATCACATCATATCAATTTAGATATGTAACTACTTTTTTTCCAAAGGAAAAAATGTGTCTTATTCAAGGAGAGTAAAATATATAATCCACTTGTGCATGAGCATAGACCAAATTTTCCTCCTGTCTTGAGGAGCTAAGGAAAATTCTACTTATAGTCATCTATTGATTTTCTAGTACAATATAGACTAGTACATTTTTTCAAATTGATAACTACTTCCAATGATACAATTCGTCTTCTTATAACATTCCAATTATTACACAGTTATACATGAAAAAAATTGAACTATTCACTTTCCTCAATAAAGCGATAAAGATCATAGTAAATAGTAAAACACGAGACAAACAACACCAATATTTAGGCTAGCATCTAGGGGAAAACCCACAAGGGGAAAACTTGACAAATCTGTTGTGTAAAAATTTAATAAGTTTGTAATTATAGGTTTATTAGGCAAAAGGGCACGATCAGAAGGTCATGCCCTTTTGCTAAGAGGCACCCAAGGCAATATATAAGCCAAGGGCCCTTCTATGTAAAAATCATTCATTCATTAATAAAAACATATGTGTTTATGTCTATTACTCAATTTACATGCTTCATTTGGTATCAGAGGCAGTCGTTGTTGCAACTCTTGTTTGTTGTTCAACACCGCTGTGTAAGGCGCTGCCTTTTTCCATAGTCCATCCGTCCGTGTTCTAGAGACCCGACACCTACTCTCATCCATGTCACGCTCCATTCCATTCTTGTTTATGTTTCGCCCTGCCACTGTTTCTAACAACCACCGCTAACACCACATCCAATTCCGCTCAATTTTTCATTCCTTACCGTGTTGCTCGTCCCTTCCTTGTGCCCTACCCCCGCCTGTATTATTTCTCGAACACACCTAACTACACCTATCTCCTGCTACAACCAACAACCCAACACCTCGACTATTATGATGTTGTCTATCTACCATTCCTGACAAACTCGACGCTTGTTCACTTTGCTGCCTTTTTTCTGCCAGAACCGTCACGTTTTTTTTTCGTCTGGTTATATATTTATAGTTATAGTTATAGAACTAATTATATAATAGTTATATAGTTTATATATAAATTATTATATTTAAAAATAATATATATATATATATATATATATATATATATATATATATATATATAATATATATATATATATATATATATGAAAAAGAGTTAATATGGATAAATATACACCACCACATACTCGATCAATGTCGATGGTTGATTTTAACAAAAAACTAATAAATCTTGAGAGTAAGGTCAACGAACATGCAAAAAAGATTGAGGAACTCTAGAATACAATGAAGATAATAGAGAATCAACTTGAGCAAAACCATAATGAATTTTAAAAAGGATCATGCAATCCTTTCGAATAAGGTGGATCAAAATCATAATGCAACCTCAATAGCTCATGATCAAGAAATGATAATGTTGACTTGTATTTGTGAGAAGTTAAATATTACACCTGATCAAATACCCCATAATAATGAAGCTACTCAACATTCAAATTCTTTGGATACATCAAATTCATCAGGCTCACATTAGAACCCTGAATCTCCAAAAGCATCTTCCATGCCCAATCAACAAAATAGTAACACGAATTTTCAAAACATGTTGCTCTGGAATCAATACTCAAATATGCAGCTCTCGAATCAATAACCCTTCTTCAACCCACCAGTAGCTACATATCAACAAGGAGAAAAAATTGAGCTCTCCAAATTTGACGGTAACGAGAAATGCAGTGTCACATGGTTCAATAAAGTAGAAGAATATTTCAAGATTTACGGTACTAACAATGATGATGAAAATATCAAGCATGCGTCCATGCAAATGGAAGGTGAAGCATATAATTGATATAGGTGGTAGAATAAGATGACACTTTCTATCAGTTGGAATAAATTCAAAAATGCAATCTTTAAGAGGTTCCAAGGTCTGAAGGAAGAATAGTTATTCTCAGTACTCATCAAACTACAACAAAAAGGAGATGTGGGTGAATACACTCCAGAATGGGAAACTTTAGCTACATGAGTACCTAGATTATCAGAAACTCGTCTCATTCAATCATACACCATGGGACATAAGCCCCATCTCCAAACTGAGCTTGAGCTTCATGACATCACTTCTATAGAAGAAGCAAGATAGAAAGAAAAATTTGTTGAAAAGAAGCATGAAAAGATGCAGTGGCCAAAATTTGAAAGAGTATATTCGAGACGAATATTTCCCTAAACTATGAACATGGATAATACAAAATATGTTCCACACATATTTGTGAAGGAGACAAAGCTAATTTGGAAATGCAAAGAATGAAATAAGGCAAGTGCAAACATTGTGGTGAAAAATGGGACCCTAAACATATATGTGCTAAGGGAAAAGAAACCAAGAACCTTTATACATGTGAAGCAACCAATGATTTAGACAATGAAAAAACAGACATAGAAGAAATCGAAGATTCTCCACAATTTCTCCAGAACCAGATAACGAGAATATTATGCAAGTGTCATTATCGGCCATGACAGGTATATCTCAGCCCTAGACATTAAAGTTAAAAGGTCATATAAAAATAACAATGTAATGGTTCTAATCGATACCAATAGTACCCACAACTTTTTGGACTCAACTATGGCGAAAAGGCTCGACATTTTCGTGTTTCCTATGCCCAACATGAAAGTTATGGTAGCTTACCGTAAGAAAATTGAAAAAATAGGGAAACGCCATAAAGTCAAATTATAGACTCAAGACTATAATCTAGAATATTTGTTCTACATTATACCATTAGGAGGAGTGGATGTGGTCCTAGGTATCCAATGGATACAAACCCTAGGCACTTACTCTGCCAACCATCAAAAGCAATTTATAAAATTTAAATGGGAAGGCTAGAAATACAAGTTATATGGGTTCCACCTCCCTGAGAATGAAATTGTATCATCATCCCAGATGATAAAAATTATCTGGAAGGTAGCACCAAATTATTTAGTGCAATGTCATCAATTCTAGATGCTAACTTCAATCTAGTTAATGAAGAGTCACCTGAAGTTCTAGAACTAATTCAAAAGAACGAAAAAGTGTTCCAAGACCTTCTAATGAAGATGCCTCCTAAAAGAGAAATATAGCACATAATAGAAGTCAAATCAGGATAAAATCCTGTCAACATCAAACCATATCGATATCCACATCATCAAAAAACTGAAATGGAGAGATTAGTCCATGATATTTTAAAATGTGGTATTATCACAAAAAGTAGAAGTCCATATGCTGCTCCAGTTGTATTAGTTCGAAAAAAATATGGATCATTTAGACTATGCATATATTACCAAGGGCTAAACTACAATGTAGCAAAGACTACAACATTCGAGCGAGCCTTTTCTCTACTCAGAGATCAACTTTAATTTTTGGGGATGTTGATATGGTTGCCCAGGTAACATCACCAAAAGTCTTCCCTAGTACAAGTAGGGTTTCCATAGTACAAACATAGCAATAGCTCCAGCTTTTCGAATTAAAGGAACAAGGATCTAATTGATGTTTCTGAGTTCAACATAGCACAAACTACAATGTTCGAGCCTTTTGTCTGCTTGAATATCAACTTTGGTTGATGGGGATGTTGATATGGTTACCCGGGTAACATCACCAAAAGTCTTCCCTAGCACAAGCATGGTTTCCAGAGCAACAGTGAGGTGCCAATTAATCTCACTTTGAAGTAACTGAGAGAGCAATGGAAGTACGACTACACAAATATTCTGCGTGAAGATTCCACTTCTTTCAAACAAAATACTAATAATATCAATAGATATAGAATAATCTCCCATATTTCTCATAGCGTCAATAGCACTTTTCAAGTCATTCCTTTTCCAAAATCTCCTTATCACCTGCAACTTATTCAAGCGAGCTTGAAGAATGCTTGTAAATGTGTGGTGTCATTGCATGAGCTCTTCTATAACACTACTATTATTAAAAACTGTCATGTCGCTTTCTCAAGTCCCATGGCTTCCTTTGTATAGGTCGCATCTATAGAGGAGAGACGTTAATAGAGACTGTGGAAGAGATCACAACTGGATACTGCGACCAGTAAGTAGAATTGTGACCCGTAGATAGGAATGTGACTCATATAGATGGTCGAATAATCGCAATTAGGCCAGGTCACATTTTCGGACTAGAGTGTTGTAGCTCAAACTGTGATTTTGTGACCAGCCTAGTCGCAAAGCTGTTGAGAGATCGCAGTTCTTGATCACCCAACAGGTCACATTACCTTATTTGGTTAGCATAGTGCGAATTTCCCTAATTTTCCAACACATCGTGGGTTCCTCCATTGCTTAGTTTTCTTCGTGGAATGACTGCCAACGCACTCCATATTACATTATTCTCTTAGGTGGGCATTATGAAGTGGTATGCACCCAATGCGCTCTGTTGACACCTAAATTTATGTAGTATCATCGTGCCTTTCATAAAGGCTCGCATTGTCCCCACCACATGGCATATTATGTGCATACTCCCACAACGTGTCATTCATGACTCACTAGGCTTGGTGGCTATCCTTTATGCATGGTTTATCGATAACCATAAATATATGTGTGTGTTCCAGCACTCGAGCACGTGGCACGATTCTAATTTAATAAAAGTGTCATTTGGTATGTATTCAATGCCACTCCCTTTAAGTTCTTTGATTAAAAGTGTGTTGAGGATGAATCACTAAGGAGTGTGATAGTCTCAGTATACAACATTTTGACAGACCTCTTGTTGTTGAGCTCCAGTCACCATCTGAGCGACACATTTAACATTGTATCATTGAAACATTAGCCCACTCGATCCATGTAATGTTTTGTTGGCACTATCCATGCATTCTCTTGACATTGACCTTTCTTAACATGAGATATATGTAGCAAAAATTTTAGATCATTCGGCCCATTATGAATCTCCCTAACATTTCCTTGGTATCCACCCAAATATATATATTAAAAGAACAATTCACTTCACGTGAATGTTGGTTAGTTGTCCCCATTTGTTGTATTATAATTGCAGCTTTCAAAGTATGCACCTCATTAACCATGGAATTGTTTAACTTTTGCATTGCAAATATTGTTCCATAATATACGAGCATAACATTCAACAAGCCATTGATCTTTACTTTTTAGGACAATGTCATCAAATTCGCTTGAAGTGAGCTCTATTTATGAGCTGGATGAATTTTCTTATTTGATCCAGTCTTCCCATTTATCCGGTCTTTAACAAAAGTTTTCAACTGCTGAATTGCAAATTCGGCTGTTGGTTTTGCATCGTTTGGTCCTTGGTAGTCTAATGGGAGATTTCTAGGAGTAAATACTTTAATGGTTGGAAATCCCTTGATTTTGTATTCCATGGTGCAAAAACTCAACAAGGACACTCCTGTCAGAGTTTATAACCTGTGGTTCCCATATAATATCTCTTATGTTGCATTTAAATCCCTGCGAAGAAAAAGGGATAAATAATTAAAACTATGAAAATAATTTCATCTGGAGGTGATAGTAAAAAATTGCAACTAAATTATACGAGTAAAACAAGAGGTGCTCGAAACCGAAAATCAACACAACATTTAGGCACCTTACTGGACTTATGAATTTCAAGTAATTTATGTGATGCAAAAGCAATGGTGCAGCTATAGATTCAAGGGCGCAGAGTAATATGGAAATTTGAGGAATCTTAATGCACTTGAGGGGAGGAGGACCAAGACAAAGCAGGGTTACTATCATGATGCATTATCACAAACCCTTATGCATATGTGTGATCATGCTTCAGGGTGAGTGGTGGGGTATCCAAAATTTTGGGTGGTGTTGTAGAGGCTACAACAAAGACATAGAAAAAATTTCTTTTCGAACACATAAAGGTCATTATGAAATTGAGGCAATGCCCTTCAGATTAACTAATGATTTGATGACCTTCCAAGCCACCATGAATAAGGTATTTCATCTGTATCTATGGAAGTTTGTGTTAGTGTTCTTTGACGATATTCTAATCTATAGCAAAACATGGAAGGAGCATCTACAACATCTGGTGCAAGTTCTCACTATATTAGAAGAACGTCAGTTCTATGAAAATATGTCCAAGTGCACCTTCGGAAACAAGAAGTCGAGTACCTCAGACACATAATATCCAAGGAAGGAGTAAAAGTAGATCCTAATAAGATCAAGGATATAAAATAATGGCACAAACTAGTTAACATCTAAAAGTTAAGAGGATTCTTAGGCTTGACTGGGTAATATCGAAGGTTTATTAAAAACTATGCCCATGTAACTGCACCCCTAACAGACCTTCTAAAGTAGAACGCATTTCGATGGGATGATGAAGTAGAAAGGTGTTTTGAATATTTGAAGGAAATTATGTCTAATGCACTTGTATTAGCAACTCCAGAATTTCCAAAGTTGTTTGTAATTGAATGTGATGCTTCAGGTTTTGGCATAGGAGCAATATTAATGTAGTATGGTCACCCAATCCCATTTTAAAGAAGGAAGCTCAATAAGAAAGAATGTATCAAGTCTACATATAACAAGGAAATGCTTGCCATTATGCACGCATTAGCCAAGTGGAGACAATATCTCTTGGGAAGTAAGTTCTTAATACGAATAGACTATAATAGTCTTCAGCACCTCATCCAACAAAAAACACTATCTACAAAACAAGAAAAGTGGATCGAAAAAATTGTAGCCTTTGACATGGATATATTACATAAGAAAGGGAAGGAAAACGTAGTAGTTGATGCTCTCTCCAGAAAAGATGAAGAATCTTCATTACTGGCAATTGCAATTGCTATCCCAAAATGGCTTAATGAAATTCGAAGTGAGTATGCAAAAGATCCATAAACAATTGTTGTAATTAATAACCTTCCTCAGAATTCAAGATTTGAATGGAAAATGGATATTCTGTGGTACAAGGGGAGAATTTACCTAAGTCCAAATTCTAAATTTAAAGCCACAGTTCTCAAGAGTCCCATGAATCACTGTCGGCCAGACATGTAGGGTTCTTTAAAAGCTACTATAACATGCGCGAGTCTTTTTCTATAAGGGGATGAATACTGTTATTCAAAAATATGTAGCAGAATGCGATAAATTCCATAGAAATAAAAATGAGACCATTAGGACACCCGAATTGCTCCATCCCTTAAACATTCCAAATCAGAAATTGGAGGAAATATCAATGGACTTTATCGAAGGGTTACTTGTGTCTAATGTAAAGGACAAAATTCTCATAGTAGTTGACAGACTCACCAAGTATGTACACTTCATTGGAATGAAGAAATTAGATTAATCAAAAGAGATCGTTGAAATATTTTGTAAGAATATCTACAAATTACATGGATTTCCCAAATTCGTTGTTAGTGATAGAGGCGTTTAATTTAAAGGGAATTTTTGGAAGGAGTTTTTCAAACATATCATAATGTACCTCAATATGAGTTCCACATATCATCCTCAAATATATGGTCAAACCGAAATTGTCAATAAGTGCTTAGAAGCTTACCTTCATTGTTATGCAGTGGACAAACAAAGTAAGTGGGCTCATTGGTTACACCTTGTTGAATGGTAGTACAATTCAACTTATCACACTTCTGCAAAAATGAACCCATTTCAAACTTTTTACGGATATGAATCTCCTAAATGGAAGCACTTAGCCATCACCGAGACAAAAATTCCAACAGTTAAGGATCAGTTAGAAGAAACCCAAAAAGTCTTTCAAGTGTTAAAAGAAAATCTAAGTGTTGCAATAAATCACATGAAGTAACAAGCTGACTAACATAGGACAAAGAGAAAATTTGAAGTTAAAGAATGGGTATTTGTTAAACTTCAACCTTACAAGCAATTATCCCTAAATAAAAATGGAGAAATCAAATTGGCACCAAAGTTTTATGGACCATACTAGATTAACGAAAAGATCATCCAAAAAGCATATAGCTTAAGTCTTCGAAATAATAGTCGAGTTCACAATGTTTTCCATGTATCTTGTCTTAAAAAGGCATTAGGAAAACACCAATAAGCACAGACAACACTTCCGATATTAGATGATAAAGGCAAGTTTGTTTTAGAACCAGAAGGAATTGTTACCACCAGGGAAAGAAAATTATGATCTCGAGTAATTAAAGAGTTCCTTATCAAGTGGAAGAACCTACCGAAGGAAGAAACCTCTTGGGAGACAAAAGTTTTTCGTCAACAACACCTGTCGTTACATATGCTTTGAGGACACAACATATTTTCGAGAGGAAGGCAATGTTATGTAAAAATTAAATATGTTTGTAATTATAGGTTAATTAGGAAAAAGGGCATGATCAAAAGTCGTGCCCTTTTTCCAAGAGGCACCCAAGGCAATATATAAGCCAGGGGCCATTCTATGTAAAAATCATTCATTCATTAATAAAAATATACGTGTTTATGTCCATTACTGAGCTTCTATGCTCCAAAATATTTCCTTGTGTGAGAGAGAATTCAAATCATCAAAATTACATCAAAATATTCCAAACAAGATTCCAAATATTGACCTCAATTTATCCAAGTCAAACTGGTCAACGGAGATAGAAAATATAGTCAACATTGGTCAAAGTCAAGTTTGCAACAAAGGGCCAAATTCCGGCGTGAGATAGTGTTGTAGCAGCTACAACCAGCCTCCAAAATTTTGCTTTAGTTTCGTTTTGGGGCCTCCTTACCAACCATCCTCAACAGCATGTCTTGCATTTTCAAGTACACAAGCTTCAGTGGTTTTTTAGCAGCATGACAGCTTGTGCATGATAGCTTGTTGCACTCCTCTCATAGGCTACTACTTCAAATTTGGTCCAGGTGCTGGCTGAGCAGGACCCTCAATAGATTATGCAATTCTGGAGGGGAACCAGCCTTCCCCCTAGAAATTGCGCAAATCTGACTTGCAGCCTGCTGAGCTTAGAAACTGCGCAATTCTGTCAGCCAACCTTCCCAATGAAAACTGTACAATCTGGCCTAGCAATATCGCTCAGCCCAAAAATTGCACAATTCTGGGCAGCAGTCAGCTGCTCCACCCAGAAATTACGCAATCCCTCTGGACAGCTAGCCCAAATTCCTCCTAGAATCTGCACAAAATTTCCCCTCAGTCAAGTAGGCTATTTCATGTGCCTTCAGGTTGTCTGGTTCCACTTGGGACCGAGAAAACTTGACTTGCATGCATGGAATACTTTTTCCCATAATAGAAAAAAGAAACATGCAAAAAGCATCCCTAGATTTTAGGGAGCTATTTTTAGCAACTGGAGGTTACATGCAAATATTGTTTTAGAAACCTTCCTCCAAGTGTCTCTTTTTCCTAGATTTGTGGCATGCGTGTCATGAGCCTCAAACTTATTTATTTGACACTTTAGATCTCATTATTCACATTGATCTTGGAGCTCTGACATCCCACGGCACATCCAGGAGTCTTCGACACATCCAGCTCAACTATTTTCGGGTAAGTTCGCTTAACTTGTCTTGTGCTACATTTCTGTCGCTTTTTGTGTTTTGGCTTGTGTGAGTAGTGCTTGCTTGATTTATGTGAATGATTGTTGCTTTTTACATGCATATTAGCTTGTACAAGCACCATTTCAGTTTTCATTATCATCTCACTACTGTCACATGCATGACACTGCTTTGCAATGACGGTCGTCGATTCGGTGACTCGTCTCACACACATGAATGTTGTTCCATTTTCTGAATCTTGCATTCACTGTTTACATGTATGATCATTCACCTCTTCTTACACTCAGTATCGCCATGCATTCACATCTTATTTTGCTTTCAGTTGCCCGTCGGCGGGTCTAGGCAGCATTGGCCCAGACTTTGCCTCACCAAAATAACATTATGCAATTCTGAGGTGGAAGGCTCTACCTTCCTCCCAGAAAATGCACATTTCTAGCCAGTGATTGTTCTCCAGTATTGCCTTGCACAATTCTGAGAGGTAATGATTGTTGTCCCAGAAAATTGCGCAATGCAATCCCTGGGCCTACAACACTTTCCAACTAGAATTGTGCATTGTGCAATCCCAACACCCAGCAGGCTAGTCTGGATTGCGCATTGTGTAACTCCAGCAATCAACCAGCCTCCCAATAGTCTGGACTACCTTTTGCACAGTTCTGGCAGCCAGTCTCTCAGCCTCCAAGTGAAAATTGTGCAATCCTTGCTAGTCAATCCCCAAGTATGTTGCATGTTGTTCCTCAAGTTTGCTTTGGTTTTAGCTAACAAATTTCTTGCCATGCATGTCGCCATGTCTCCAGATCTAGCAGGTGTTTGTCTGTCTCTCAGCAGTTCAGGACCAATGGCCTCCCAGAGAGCAGGATCAAAAGACACTGACGAAAGTGCAACTGGAGCAACAATTGAGAGAGTATCTACGAGTTTCCCGATCTATGAAGACACCAAGCTTATCGTAGACAAAGATATAAAGCTAAAATGGTAAGAGGTCAATGATGCATTCTCAGGCACATTTGGGGAAGACCTTGAAGACTGCTAAGACTATGTAAACATTCACTACTGGATTGCATGCAGGTATCCTGCATTCCCATGCACAGACATGATAGATTGGATCATCTCGCACACTGAACCCGAGACGATGACATTGAGCTGTGTCAGCGGGACTGAGATTTATACCTTCATGGCATAGGATTATCAGCGGATGTACCATATGTTGAAGCCAATGATCACTATGGAGACACCATTCAACATACCTAGTAGCAATTCCAACTCTAGGGATATCTTGAAGAACTGGGTGAAAAAGCCGGCCAAATTTAGGATGACACCTAACCAGATTTACAAGATGAAGATATTGCAGAAGGAATATCAATACTTGATCATATTCTCATGTTGCTTGTATGGCCAAGCGAGCACAGAGACCTTCCCACAGAGTTGGGTGATCATGTTGGACCAACTGGCCAGTGAAGGCAAAGCATGCAACTGGTCCGACATGTTGGCTCACTCGCTGAAGGAACAGGTAGTAGGAGCTCGACAACCACCCAAATGTCAGCAAGCAAAACTTTACATGTTCACTTACATCATGGATGCAATCTCTGCCCGTCAGGAGTTCCCAGGCTTGAAGTGGGCATGGACATTAGCGAAGACCTCTGTGAATACTTATCATAAAATGTTGTCCGAATGCAGCTTCAGAGGAGTTATCACACAACTATCAGATCATTTTTTCACCCCAGTGTACAAGATGATATTTGAGCAGGATCCAACTTGCATATCAAAGGCAACAATGGAGGCACTGACCGATATAGCGGATTGGTATGCCTCACCATCCGGCACCTTCATACCGTATATACAGGGTAGAGAAGCCACCGCATGTTTTGCCGAAGTTTTCCATGGACAGGCTCGTCATACAAGAAGTATCATACCACATCTCGACAGGACTGTCAGCTAGGTTGCACCAGAAGAAGAAGGCACTTTGGCCGCTTTTTTGTTGCAGATCGGGTTATACGAGGTACAAAATTTCAAGCACACGGATGTCGAAGCAAAGGAGATTAAGAGATATCCTTTCGATGTCTGAAGCTTCAATTTGTATGACCCACATTGTTTTGTAAAAGATCACTGTGCGAGAGTATAGTTTCAGTGGATCCACGGGGCATGTCATTGGGTGGAGGAAGACCCATGGAGATATTGTTATAGCTTCTCTAGGCCCAATGAACTGGTCGGCATCATTGTGGAATGATTAGCGAAGCAGCATCCAGGAGAGCACCAGCAGCAAAGGTAAACATATCGGTGCATGACAAAGGCAAGAGGAAGATTGTCGACAACGCGGAGGCAGAACAAAGCTGCAAGTTCAGCGAAAACCCACTTGTACGAAATGAAACTTTGGGAATAGAGGCAGAGAGGCAAAAACGCGCTAGGAGGAACACACAAAGGTAGAGAGAAAAAGAGAGGATGGAGGAAACAATGAAGGAGTTGCATGAGTTGAAGGAGCAACTCCGGAAGGAACAAGAATTGCACAGAAAGGAGAAGGAAGCATAACAAGAATGGGTACAGCAGGGGGCGCAACATGTACATACAGATGAAACTGCGCCCGTACAGGTAGTAGACCCATCCGAACAGCTGGCACCAAGCAAGCGGGGTGAGCAGTCGCAGGAGCAGGACTTCGCTCAAGAGATTCAACAAGTACTTGAGCAGATGGATACAGATATGGAAAAGTTAGATCAAGACATTGACCTCATGCCTTACCACCAAGAGTTTGACCTACCATCTTCACCAGATCCAGAAGTGGATCAAGTCCCAAGTGACCAAGGAGATATTGAGATCCTTGGAGACAATCTGGAAGAAGAGATGCACAACATATCATTCGACGAGTTGCAGCATAGAGTTGTGCAATCTTGTAGAGTGTCTACTCCGGATGACAACACATATCCTATGTAGTTTGAGGAATGAGTGTTCATGTCTGACGTGCGCAAGCATCCAACAACATTGGTCGATGCTACTAGAGCATATGCCGAAGCCACTAGCTCAAGTGTTCGCTTCCTGATAGCAGAGAACGAGAGAATGGCTAAGGAGTTATAGATGGCCAAGCAGGGAGGAGGATTGGTTACAGCATCCGCCCGAGCAGAGTTGAAGAAGGCAATACTAGATGAAGTATTGTCCCTTTAGATAGTCATGCAGCCAGTGTATTCCAAATTTGGTACTGTGCATAAGGCAGTTTTCCGTCTAAACAGTTGGCAACAACGATGTACTAGGAGAGCATGTATCTTGTCAAATGTGCATATTGTTGTTGACTACATGCAAACATGGATAATGAGATACAAGGGAGCCCCGTTACACTTGACCAAGATGCTTAAGCCCAGAGCGGTCAAGCTTAAGGCACGCATTCAGAGTCAGATCTAGAACTATGAAGATCTCCTGCAGCTCATCACTAGTTTGCAGCCTTCCCATGCACATGTATTCAGGAGTATGGATGTTGTTGTGTGCACACATGCAATCCCATATATTGGGACATTCACCAAGGCAAAGACAAAGACAAAGGCACAAGTCCGACTGGAGCTTGACTCATACTTTGACGAGTTGATGCACATAGCCACCAACGCAGACTTGGTGATCAGTGCCGACAACATGCATCAGTATGTCGTTGGTCCAACCTTACTCAAGACAATGATGCACATGTTAACATACGATTTGGACAGAGGAGTCCAAGCAATGTACCCAGATGCGATGGAGGCAAGAGTTCGTTTCCATAAAGATGTCACCACATAGTACACGAACACCATCATGAACTACCAAGCTTGGCATCAGTTCGCCACCGTTGACCATCATGAGGATGATGAAGAGATAGTCTTCCCATAGTTGTTTGAGTCATAGTGATGTCTTGCGTGGATTGCTCAAGCTTATTTTGTCTCACATGGGTACATGTGCAGATTCTATGTAACGTCTTGTCAAATGGAAGTTCAAGTGTCAATAGTTGGATGTAATAGTCATAGAGTAGATGAAGAGTCATGAGGGTAGATGAACAGTCACAAAGGGGAATGTCAAGGGCCACCCCACCCTTTGCTATTTATAGTCCCTTATAACTCATTGTAGAGGCTTTTGGTTAGCTAAGCTTCCGATAGGAGTATAATAGAGAAAGCTTGGAGAGTATTGTAACAAACCTTGGCTTCTCCACTGTGCAGAGCTAGTATATCTCTTTGGAGGAGCAGGCAACAGTGACTGTAATGTTCCACAGTCAGAACTAGTGGTTGGTCATGGTTTTATTGTATGACTGGAACTTTCACTTCTTAATATAACAGAGCCAACACGTTTCATGCATATGTCATATTGTATTTCAGCTCTCTTGTTTACTCTAAATGATATATGTATTTGTTTGCTTATGTATGCATGTATGGCTTTCCTATATATGTATGTATGAATCTTACTGAAATGTGTTGTTGGTTTAACCATCAATTTGGAATTCTGGCCCACCTTCCTTCTATTTTGTGATGCATCTTTGCTCATGTGTTCCCTTCTTAACTACGTTTTTTCACAGGTTTCCAAGGGGTGCACTCACCCCACCCTCCGTGTGTTAGAACCGCTCATGCACCTTCCTTGAATTGCTACATATGTCACACCCTTTCTACCAATAGGGACATCTTACTTGCCTCTGCGTGCAACTGTGGTCAAGGAGATACCATATGACCCACTGCTAGGACTCCTACACCAAACGATCTGAGGTCTAGTTGGGACTTCTTACCCGGGAGATCCCCTGACATGTTGGAGGGTCTAGTATCGTCAACATTTATGGCGCTAGAAGGAGGGCTAGATGACAAGATGTGTCCTCTCATCCTATTTTGAACCTTTGCACATCTATCATGGATTCTATCACACTCACCCGTCCATGATGTTTTTCGTATGATGAACCTATCGACATCACGAGGGAGTTTTTTTATCTCTTTTTTGAATCCACGTATGATGGTGAAGGCAAAGTGGGTTGGCCCGTGTTCTTACAAGACTTCTTTGTCATGCTTGACAAGGAAGATGAATGTTCTGATGAAGAGGCCAACCTGCTACTTGCATACACACTTCGTGAATCCCCACAATGGTGGTGTTGCAGTCTGCCAACTGGCAGCGTGCACTCACTTGAGAAGTTATGTGATATTATTGAATCTACTTTCCATCATTTTGATCTAGAACCTCTTGACCAAAAAATGTTACAACAATGGAAGGCCCCACATGAACCACCTATGGATTTTTTGCAGCACTTCCGTGATTTTCAGTTTGAAGCTCCGAAAAGTTAGATGAAATTTCCATATCTTTGGGATAGGTTCGAATATTGTCTTAAAAAATCATTCAATCCCAGAAAAAAATTCGAGCCCAAGCCCTGCGCAACATACTTCATTGATGGAGCTGCACAATCACAGACGTACACGGTCGTTGTCACAAGTGATTGTCCGTTGTCCCCTCATCAAACAACTCCACCATTGTAGAGTGATGTGGGAGAGTAGACACACACATCTATTCTACTGTCACATCCTCCCGACATCGCTCCTTTCAATTTTCGCGCAAGCTTGGTTTTGAGTCCATTGAGTTATCACATGCATTTTGTACCTCAACCTCCATCTTCGTATTCGGATAGCCCTTCGGATGATATTCTCTTGTGTTCTTCCATTCCAGACTCTACACTTGCTGTGAACGAGGATCAAGACATCGACAAAGTTGGTGTTGCACAACCAACATGCGTTGTCATTCATGAAGAGTATGACTTGGAGCTTGAGCATCAACACTCGGCGAAGGATGAATTCCTTCTGTCAGAGCCTCCTTTGTGTTTTCCTGACATCTTTGGTGAATCTGCCATCCATGAGTTCGCATGTGTATCTCCATCTACGGATGCACCCATTGTTGAGCATTCGTAAAACACACTGGATGTCATTCCATCATCCGACAACAGAGAGGATATTTTATTCATTGAAAATCCACTAGACTTTTTATTTTCCTTTTCCGGAAACACAGAGGGTGAATTTTTCTACTTCTCATCTACCCCTCTATTTGATTCATCAAATCATGAGGATGTCGATGAAATCATTGATTTTGTTGATCGTAGCTTTCGTGGTCTATTTATGCCCATATTCGATCACGATGATGATTCTATCACAGTTGATTTTTCGAAGCCACCTATTTATGATGATCTATTTGTCGATGAAGTCGAAACCCAATAGCCTAATGAGGCACTTCAACCTCAGTTGATGGTTATTTCAGGCCCTCGTTGTCTTGAGGTTGGTTTCACTTCCGACTAGGAAATTGTTGAAACACCTGAGGCTCCTCATCACTCGTTTGTATGCATTGAAGATCAATCTCACACACAGATTATGCTTCCTCCACTTGAACTATGTGATCCCATCGCCCATGCATTGGAGGAATCTTACATAGAAAGCGCACGTGCACAAAGCAAGTTGTCTTTGTTTCTTTCGTTTGCTTGCATGTCACAGTTAAGAGTATGCGTATGCCTAACAGCTGCATGTAGTGTTGCACAACACTGTGATAAGTCCATGGGCTGGATGTCATGCACTTCCACTCACATATGTTCTGTGGACACATTTAAACTTGGACTGTGCTTGTCTTCATTGTTATATCTTTCATGTTTGTTTGTTCACAAAACTGTCTTGTTCGCGAACCATGCCTTCACCAACATGGTTCGACCAATGCGCCGGTGGCTGCATTGGAAGTATCACTTCATGTGATCAGGCCCATGCACCGTTAGTTTAGGAGTGGGAGTAGTGTTTTCTTTTGGTTTGTTTGTTTGCATGTATGTTTGCCTCTTACCTTTCATTTTTATTTTCTTGCATGCATGTTTTCTTACTCTCTTTTCTTTCACATTTACTTCTGTTGCTGCTTTGTTTTGTTATTTGTTTGCTTGTTTATGTTCCTACGTTAGTTTTGCATGAGACCGTGCGCGACTCTTGAAACAAGATGGGTAAAGTACAAGAGGACTTTTGCAGTTATCAATACTTGGTTATCTTTCGTCCTACCTCTGTATGAAGAACTTGTTATCTTCAATCCATGATACGTCAATTGGAAAACACGTACTGCTCGAAGTGAACCTTGGTGAAAACACAACGCTTGCGCACTAACTAGTGTCACCTAATCTAGCAATCCTTGTTAACTGAGTCAAGTAGAGTAAGGTGAGGGGGAAAACCTTAATAAGCATGTCAGAGGTATATATAAACTACTTATCTGAACGAACAACCTCTTCTACTCTCAATAATTTGGGATCCCTCTTCCACCTCTAAAATGAATAAGTGCTATGCACAATTATGAAAATGAAAAAATAAAAAAATGAAAAGTGAAAAATTTCAAAAAAATTAAAAATGAATAAGGTGAAAGAAGAGACGGCTTCCTACGTAGAGAGGTGATGCAAGTAACTCCATCGGGGTACTGACCAGGCTCACTGGTAGCGGAGCGATGCTTGTGTTCATGCATGACTCCATCGGGGTACTATCCAGGCCTGTTGGCAACGGAGCAACACCAGAGATGAAACTAAAACTCTGACGAATCAACTTCTTCTTCACCAATATACCCCTCATCCCCAATAAAAAAAAATGTGTTGAATTGGCTTGGAATGTGTGTCGACTGAGCAAGAGCTTGGCATATGCTAAATCTTACAATCAAGCAAATCTGGTAACCAAGACGAACAGAGAACTAAACAATATTGTTGGAGGTGTTAGACTTGCCTTTCATGAACAAGGTCCATTCAGAGAGCTGGAGTTCTACCAGTGTGTCGCCCAAGTGTTATAGCGGCTACAGCCACCCTCTAAAAATTTTCCTTATTTGTTTTAGAGCCTCCCTACCAACCATCCTCAACAGCATGTCTTGCATTGTCAAGTATAAAAGCTTTAGTGGTTTTCTAGCAACATGACAGCATGTGCATGATATATTGTTGCACTCCCCTCACAGGCTGCTACTTCAGACTTGGTCCATTTGCTAGCTAAGCTTCTCCCTCAATAAATTGCACAATTCTAGAGGGGAACCAGCCTTCCCTCCAGAAATTGCACAAATCTAACAGGCAGCATGTTGGGCTCAGAAACTGCATAATCCTGTCAGCCAACCTTCCCAGTGAAAACTATGCAATCTAACCCAACAATACTGCTCAGCCTAGAAATTGTGCAATTCTGTGTAGCAGTCAACTGATCCACCCAAAAATTGCGCAATCCCTTTGGACAACCATCCTAGCTTCCTCCCAAAAACTATGCAAAATTTCCCCTCAGTCATACAGGTTGTTGAATGTGCCTTCAAGTTGACCAGTTCCACTTCAGACCGAGAAAACTTGACTTGCATTCATGGGCTGATTTTTCTCGAAATAGAAAAAGCAACATGCAAAATCATCCCTAGATTTTAGGGAGCTATTTTTAGCAGTTCCAGGTTACATGCAAAGATCGTTTTAGAAAATTTCCTCCAAGTGTCTCTTTTTCCTAGATTTGTGGCATGTGCACTATGAGCCTCAAAGTTATTTATTCGACGCTTCAGAGCTCATTCTTCACATCGATATTAGATCTTTGACATCCCGCAACACATCCAAGAGTCTTTGACACATCCAGCTCAGTTATTTCTGGGTAAGTTCGCTTAACTTGTCTTGTGCAGCGTTTCTGTCGCTTTTTATGTTTTGGCTTGTCTGAGTGTTTTCTGCTTGATTTTTGTGAACGCTTGTTGTCATTTACATACATATTAGCTTGTAAAACATCATTTTAGTTTTCGTTAACATCTCACTGTTGTCGCATGCATGACATCGTTTTGCACAGACAGGTCATCAATTCGGTAACTCGTCTCACACACATGCATGTTGTTTCATTTTCTGAATCTTGCATTCACTGTTTGCATGCACGATCATTCACCTCTACTTACACTCAGTGTTTCCATGTATTCACATCTGCTTTTGCTTTCAGTTGCCCTTTAGTGGGTCTGGGTAGCCTTAGCCCAACTCTGCCTCACCAAGACAACATTGCGCAATTCTGAGAGAGAAAGCTCTGCCTTCCTCCCAGAAAATGTGCATTTATAGCCAGTGACTGTCCTCCAGTCTTTCCTTTTTCAATTCTGAGAGACAGTGACTGTTGGCCCAGAAAATTGTGCAATGCAGTCCCTAAGCCTACAACACTTTCCAGTTGGAATTGCGCATTGCACAATCCTAGCACCCAGCTGGCTAGTCTGGATTTCACATTACGAAATTCGAGCAGTCAACTAGCCTCACAACAATCTAGACTACCTTTTGCATAGTTATGATAGCCATTCTCCCAGCCTCCTAGTGAAAATTGTGCAATCCTTACCAGTCAATCCCTAGGTATGTTGCATGCTGTTCCTCAATTTTGCTTTGGTTTTAGCTAACAAATTTCTTTCCATGCATGTCTTCATGTATCCAGATCTAACAAGTGTTTGTCTGTCTCTCAGCATTTCAGGGTCAATTGTATCCCAGAGAACAGGATCAAAGGACACTGACGGAAGTGCAACTGGAGTAGCAATTGAGTGAGTGTCTATGAGTTTTCCAATCTATGAAGACACCAAGCTGATCGTAGACAGAGACATCAAGATGAAATGGCAAGAGATCAATGATGCATTCTCAGGTATGTTAGGTTCCTATACCAATAGGTGTCATATATCATGATTGACTTTGTTTAGCTCTGAATATGTACATACCTTTGCTTGTTGTAAATTTTTTCCATATTCAAAAATAAAAAATTAAAAAATGCAAAGAGGGTATGTCCTAAAAAAAGAATAAAGAAAAGGTCAAAAAATGAAAGAAAATTAACCCCAAAAGAGAAAGGAAAAAGACCATGAAAGTGTGCAAGTCCAAATGCCATTGCTATTTTACTTTCGTATAATAAATATTTTGTGCGACTTGTTACTTATGCCACAATCCATGATAACCAAACAGTTTAATCTTGGTTATTCCATGTTTTGAATTTCATGTTTATAGATATGGAGAATAAAAATATGTTCAAACTATTTAATCTTGGCAAATAAGTAGATAGGTAGAGTGAATAAAAGGAGGTCAATAGTTTAATCTGAGCCCTTGGATGTAACAAGGTTAGACTTAGTTAGAATACCATTGTAAAAGAAGAGAAAGAGGTTTTGATAAGGGTTTGCTAGTTTAAGTGCACCCTAATAAAAGAAGAAAAAATGGTAGGATGTGTAGGTGCATAAGTAGATGATTGGTTGCAGAATTATGTATGATGAGTGATTATCTAGATTATCAAGTCATATACTCTCATCATCAAAAGCACTTAAAGTATGAATGATGATTGAGAAGTTACATAAAGTCAACTAATTAACCTCCTAACTCATTTTTCCCTAAATTTTACTAATTTCCCTTAAGTACTAAAGGCACTAACAACCTGAAAGTTAAAGGGGCTCAGAGAATTTCTCTGACTTCTGGAAGGACTGGACCCTCGGCCCAATAACTTGTGAGTTCTAAGTGCTAAAAGCCCTTCATCAAAATTCACCCCCTTTCATAATTCATTCATCCCCTTCAAATCCTTTTCCTAAGGTAAAATCACTCTTTTACTTAGGAAAAATAAATGGTTCTTTGTAAAACCCCCCCAAACACATTTTAGCCTAAGTCATAATGTTGGATGATGAATGTAGTTTCAGAAACATTTACTAGCGCATTTTCTTTTCCATGGTCATATTAACTTTTAATTTTTATTATTTAACTCCCGAAACAAATTACCCTTTCCCGTATTATTAATAAAATTCCCAAAAGCAATAAATATCCCTTTCCAATGGTTTGAAAAATAAACCATAATAAAGTTAATTAAGTCAGATTAATTAATTGAACCATGATTAGTTAAGAACCAAACCCCCCATTGTGTTAAAAAGGGATTAATTAATCACCTGGATTAGTTAATAGCCTCTCCACCAATACAATCATCCCCGATATAATTAAAGTCATTTTAATTATGTTGATTATTCGATCGGGTCCCTCCATTAACTCCCTAACACTTTTCATTGTCAACTACCATTCGATCAGCCTTCCCACATCCAACAGCTCTCGCCCATATCGCGCGGGCCTTTGGGCTGAACGTTAATCGTGTGATGCAAGTGTTTTGACTTTTCTCCGATGCCACGTGTCATTCAGTTTGTGGCATCGTGCGACCCTCCGCAAAAATCACCAACCTCCCAAAAGCTATGCGATGAATCCCACTTACCACCTACCTGCTACGCGAGAAACCATCTACTGTTCAATTCACGCCATATTTTGAAAGTTTTCCCGTTAAATTTTAAAACCCCAAGAATCCATGTTTTCTCGCCCTGCGCCCATTCTACTGTATAAACTTATGAAACCCTTCTACTCCACTTGAAGCCTTTGCTAACCAATTCAAGCATGGTTTACTTCCCAAAATCATTTTGGGCTCACTTCATAGATCTATAAAGCTCGATAAATCCATTAATGACCCTCCCTGTCAACCCAAAGTTTTCCTAACGGTTTGTTTTGTTTTACAGTGATCAAAAGACCACAACCTTGGATAAACAGTATTAATACTAGTCATAAGACCTGTTTATTCCGAGATTGTTATCAAATCTATTCAAATAGAGATGGAAAATAAAAATACAGTTAAAAGACAAACAAAGGAAACATGGAATTAAATGATTTACTGTTGAAATGGACAGTAAAAAACCTAAAATATTCAGTGAAGGTAAAAGGACACAGTAAAGAACAATCAAAGTGTATTAGGATTAAAGAGTATCAAATTGAATAACAAGTCAAGTAAATCAGCTAACATGAAGATAAACAGCAGGGAAGGCAGTTACAAAACATAACATACAGATTCATGTCAAAGTGAAGATAGATGAAAAAACAGAGCGGTAAAAGTAAACAGTAAACAGTGAAAAGTAAAAGTAAACATGGAGGCAGTAAGGGTTAAACAGAGATGAAAACACTTTCACCAGCAACAACGAATTTTATCCAAAGTAAAAGTGAAAAACAGTTAGAAGAAATTTAAGGTTAAAAGATGAAATCAGAGCAGAAATGGTACATTCTTCAGAAATTTCCTATTTAAGTCATAGTTTTGCAGAAACTATTGTGGCCAATCCAAGAAGTATTTCTAGAAATTGGAGGACCATTTTGTACCTAATAGGCCAATCTACAAAAACCTATCTCACTTTTTACACAGGTATTACCAAAAGGGAGATAAGTTCATGTCTTCATAGCCTATTTTTTAGTTTGTGCAAAGTCTTGTTTTTGACATCTTTTTGCAGAGCATATTGTGAACCACTGGAACTGAATTTTGGGAAACTGCGAGAGGTTTATCTCAAAAACATTCTTATCTACAATAACCTCTTTCACTTTTTACATATCTAGCTCGGATTGAGATATAAAAGCGTATCATTGTACCCTAAGTTTGCAGAATTTCTAGGGCAGAATGCACTAAGGAAGGAAGTAGTTAGTGACTGGGATGCCTCGTCATCACTTAAGAGTTGCTATCAAATTCGAATTTCTCTTATTTGTCACCATGAATCCATAAACATAGTTCCAAATAGATTCATTAATTTTGAGTGTCCTATATTTAAGTTCTATTAATGTAAAGCAGTTGGAGATATTTGTGAAACCAACCTTGATATTTTTTCAAGATATTTTAGTTTAGAAATTGTATAAATACTTCTTCATTTGAAGTATTTTGGGGTGGATTCTATAACATCTCTATAACTCTATGCTATCAAGCTTAGAAATCTTTTGTACTCAAATCTAGATTTTTGTTGGAAAAGAAATGAAAGTTGAGGACATTTCATCAGATTCTTGTGTAGTATAATTGCAAATAAGTATTCTATCCTTGTGATTTTATGTATTTTCAATATGTTTCAATGTTTCATGTATCTGAAATCTAAATGGTAAAATAGTCAAAGTATATCAGAATTAGCTTTATTACTCTCTGCTATCAACAACCTACCATTTATACGTTTTCTTCTAAACTATTTTGATAAAGGAATTATTAATTGCTCCTCTATCCCCGTAGTTTTTCTCTAATAAGTCCCTGGTACAGGATTCTTAATTGCCCTCTGCTAGTTGACCTATCTTCCTTTCTTCTTTCTAATCCTAACTTGAGGATTCTTGATTGCCCTCTAGTTTTGAGCAGAACTATCATCCATTCAAGCCCCAAAGTTTGTTGTTACTCTGTTATTCTGCCTGTTGAAATCCTACCTCAGCAATTTGACTTATTCTAATGAAATATCCATGTTTGACTCCATAGCCCAATGGCCTAAAAGCCTAGTTTGCCCATTTGTTTTAGAACCCCACCACTCTCAAATCAAACAACCTCATTGAACATTCATACTAGCCTAAAATCTTTTCAAACAAAGCTAAATTATAAATAGAGAGCCCTCTCTAGACTTAGGTTGGCTAGAACTCGATTCTAAAAGATTGGTTTGTGGTTACCTCGGAAATTTATTTCTTTAACCTTGAGAAAATTCTGAGTGATAACATAGTGGTGACCATACTGGGGAGAACTAACATTTTCTTCAGAATTGTTTTACGGGTTTAGATCTGATCTATGATGGTGGACAGTGATCAGACACACCAAGGTTAAAATCATCCACCTGGCGACTCCAAATTAATTCTACAATCAAGACTCCAATGGAGAAATGAACCTGAAAGAACTATGTGAAAAGATCAGGATTTTAACTTGGATTCTTATCCAAGAGATTATGTTCTTTCTCATTGATAAAGTTTTTGAATGTATATTGTATTTTAGAGATGATTTTAGATTAAATTTTTATTATTTTCCTTGGAAAAATGTAGATATAAAGTCTCCTTACACATTTGAACAGCAGCCTTCTAACTCTTATGAAGATCATTTTCCAATTAAGGAGAATAAAAAAATTAAGGCTAATCATACAATCCCTGTACATATTCCAGTACCTTATAAAGTTCCTGATAGATATAAACCACTCATTTTACCTTCTACACTCCATGCTTTCCGTAACAATTATTACAAGCACCTCCCTAGGTTTGATGGAAAGAATGGTATCACTGCCCAAAAACACATTCAAGCTTTTGAGGATTATCTTAACTTGTTTGAAGTAGATGAAGTGGATGTCAATATTAGGCCTTTTGCTCTTTCTTTGCAAGACAAATTCAAGAGTTGGTTCAAAACCCTGCCTAAGGCAAGCATCTCAAATATCCAGCAGTTTCTCAAACTCTTCCTTGATAGATGGATAATCAAAGTCAATCTTCTTGTAATCATAGAAGAATATAATCAGTTAAAAAGACATCTAGATGAAACAATACAACAATTTTCAGACAGATTTAATCAAATCTATGATTCAATGCCATCAAATATAAGACCTGCCCCTGGTTCAACTCTTTTGCATTACCCAAGAGTATTTGATCCAGGGATAGAATTTCATCTAAGAGAAAGAAACCCCTCAAAACTGGAACAGATGCAAAACATGGCAGTAGATGTAGAAGTTAATCTGCAAATTAGAAGAGAAAAGTTGAAAGCGGAAATAGAGGAAAAACTCGACATTTTGGGGAAGAAAATAGAGGAAATGATATAGAAGATCACCATAAAAGATGAACTTTTTGTTCAAAATCACCATGACACATTTGTTTCACAAAAAGAAGAGGTTGACAACCATGAACAAATTCCTGTTAATCCCAACTACCATAAATCTGAAGATGGAGTTATAGAACCATATGTGGAGAGGCAATCTATTGATCTAATATGTACATTTGGTGACATTACTTCTTACGATGATGTGCCTAATCTTGATCACTATAATAATGATTATGTTCCTCAAATCCAAATTAACCTTGCAGAGGAAGCAAAAGCTAATTTGAGGAATAAGGAAGTTCAGGTTTAGCAGCTTGAAAATAGTGATCAGCGTGTTCATTTCAGCTATGAGAATGAGGAGGAAAGTGCAGAAAATTTTGAAATCAGTGAAGGAAATTTACCATTTTGTTTTGCTTCATTTCAGTTTATCAGAGATAACTTTCATGCAATTAGAAATCAAATGTCAACAAGTTTTGATATTAATCGTCTAGAGGGCAATAAAATCTTTGTTCAAGACTTCTCATATCTAGATTTGCAGCCCCAAAATGCCATTGAATGTCAGGTTGCAGAAGAATACTTGGAAGATGGAACATATCATCAAATGATCCAAGATAATTCCCTAACATTCTGTTCTGAAGCAGTTGAGTTTTTGAAAGGAAATTTGCATAATCTATATGTAAAAAAGGATGAGTAGTTTTTAGGAAATCATGCAGTTTCATTGGAACTGATAGAAAATAGACAGCAACAGTCTCATCAAGTCTTTCATGATCCAATAGCTGATGTGTTGGATGGAATTTGTAGTCAAAGTCCTTCTCCATTAGCTAACTGTGACTTTGAAAAAGGTATTGATACAGACTTGGCTAGGCAACTAGTTTTCTTTCCATTTTCAAAAGAAACATCATCACAAAGCTCATTTGAAAACATGCATGGTGTTAAAGATAAAAGTGATATTTTAGTTTCATGGCATGTAGTCCATACACAACAGATGTACAGTTGTTTGAGTCGGTTCAAGAATAGTGTATATATTTTACAAGATCCTTTTCTACAGTTTCTAGAGTCAACAAAGGAAATCAAGAATTTCCTTATCTTCTCAAAGGTTAACAAAGCTATATTTGATTTCAAGATCTAAATTTTAACCACCAACAAGCACAAAACAAAAGTCACCAATGTATATGATGCTTGAGTGGTTGCATTGGTTGTTTCATTTTACCTAACCAGTAGTCACAAAGCTGATTAGAGTAAATAGGTAGAATTTCAATTTGAATAAATTCAGTTTTCAGCAACAGGTTTATGTTAGATCAGATTTCAGTTTGCAGAAAAGGGTGTATTTTCAGTTCAAAAGTTTCAGTCACAAATATTATACAACATAGCATATACATGTGTGGGATTGGCCTAATGGATCAGGCTACTAATCGACGGTGTTCTTGACATTTCATAAGGAAATGCCATCCCCAAGTGAAGTCGTTGTTAGGTTCCTATACCAATAGGTGTCATATATCATGATTGACTTGGTTTAGCTCTGAAATATGTACATACCTCTGCTTGTTACAAATGTTTTCCATATTCAAAAATCAAAAATTAAAAAATGTAAAGAGGGAATGTCCTAGAAAAAGAATAAAAGGACAAAAAGAATAAAGAAAAGGTCAAAAACTGAAAGAAGATGAACTCTAAAAGAAAAAGGAAAAAGACCATGAAAGTGTGCAAGTCCAAATGCCACTGCTATTTTACTTTTTGTATAATAAAGATTGTGTGCAACTTGTTACTTATGCCACAATCCATGATAACCAAACAGTTTAATCTTGGTTATTCCATGTTTTTAATTTCATATTTATAGATATAGAGAATAAAAATCTGACCAAACTATTTAATCTTGGCAGATAAGTAGATAGGTAGAGTGAATAAAAAGAGCTCAATAGTTTAATCTGAGCCCTTGGATATAACAAGGTTAGACTTAGTTAGAATACCATTGTAAAAGAAGAGAAAGAGGTTTTGATAAGGGTTTGCGAGTTTAAGTGCACCCTAATAAAAGAAGAAAAAATGATAGGATGTATAGGTGGGTAAGTAGATGATTGGTTGCAGAATTATGTATGATGAGTGATTATCTAGATTATCAAGTCATATACTCTCATCATCAAAAACACTTAAAGTATGGATGATAATTGAGCAGCTACATAAAATCAACTAATTAACCTCCTCACTCATTTTTCCCTAAATTTTACTAGATTCCCTTAAGTACTAAAGGCACCAACAACTTAAAAGTTAAAGGGGCTCAGAGCATTTCTCTGACTTCTAGAGAAACTGGACCCTCGGCCCAATAACTTGTGAGGCCTAAGTGCTAAAACCCCTTCATCAAAATTCACCCTCTTTCATAATTCATTCATCCCCTTCAAATCCTTTTCCTAAGGTAAAATCACTTTTACTTAGGAAAAATAAATGGTTCTTTATAAAAACCCCCCAAGACACATTTTAGCCTAAGTTATAATGTTGGATGATGAATGTATTTTTGGAAACATTTACTTAGCGCCTTTTCTTTTCCATGGTCATATTAACTTTTAATTTTTATTATTTAACTTCCAAAACAAATTACCCTTTCCCGTATTATTAATAAAAATCCCAAAAACAAAAAAATATCCCTTCCCAATGGTTTGAAAAATAAACCATAATAAAGTTAATTAAGTCAGATTAATTAATCGAACCAGGATTAGTTAAGAACCAAACCCCCCATCGTGTTAAAAAGGGATTAATTAATCACCTAGATTAGTTAATAGCCTCTCCGCCAATACAATCATCCCCGATATAATTAAAGTAATTTTAATTATGTTGATTATTCCATCGGGCCCCTCCATTAACTCCCGAACACTTTCCGTTGTCGACTACCATTCGATTGTCCTTCCCACATCCAACGGCTCTCTCCCATATCATACGGGCCTTTGGGTTGAACGTTAACCGTGTGATGCAAGCAATTTTGACTTTTCGTCGATGCTACGTGTCATTCAGTTTGTGGCATCGCGCAACCCTCCGCCAAAACCACCAACCTCCCAAAATTTGTGTGATGGATCCCACTTACCGCCTACCCACTGCACAACAAACCATCTACTGTTCAGTTCGTGCCATATTTTGAAATTTTGCCCGTTAACGTTCAAAACCCCAAGAATCCTTGTTTTCTCGCCCTTTTCCCATTCTACTGTATAAACTTATGAAACCCTTCTACTCCACCTGAAGCCTCTGCTAACCAATTCAAGCATGGTTTACTTCCCAAAATCATTTTGGACTCACTTCATAGATCTATAAAGCTCGATAAATCCATTAATGACCCTCCCTGTCAACCCAACATTTTCCTAACAATTTGTTTCGTTTTACAGGTGATCAAAAGACTACAACCTTGGATAAACAGTCTTAATATTAGTCAAAAGACATGTTTACTCCGAAATTTTTATCAAATCTATTCAAACAGAGATGGAAAATAAAACATACAGTTAAAAGACAAACAGAGGAAACATGGAATTAAATGATTTATTGTTGAAATAGACAGTTAAAAACCTAAAATATACAGTGAAGGTAAAAGGACACAGTAAAGAACAATCAAAGTGTATTAGGAATAAAGAGTATCAAATTGAAGAGCAAGTCAAGTAAATCAGCTAACATGAAGAAAAACAGCAGGGAAGGCAGTTACAAAGCATAACATACAGATTCATGTCAAAGTGAAGATAGATGAAAAAACAGAGCGGTAAAAGTAAACAGTAAACAGTGAAAAGTAAAAGTAAACATGGAGGCAGTAAGGGTTAAACAAAGATGAAAACACTTTCACCAGCAACAACGAAGTCTATCCAAAGTAAAAGTGAAAAACAGTTAAAATAAATTTAAGGTTAAAAGATGAAATCAAAGTAGAAATGGTACAGTCTTTAGAAATTTCCTGTTTAAGTCATAGTTTTACAGAAAATATTGTGGCCAATCCAAGAAGTATTTCGAGAAACGGGAGGAGGTTTTTGTTCCTAACAGGCCAATCTACAAATACCTATCTCACTTTTTACACGGGTATTACCAAAACGGAGATAAGTGCATGTCTTCATAGCCTATTTTTCAGTTTATGCAAAGTCTTGTTTTTGACATCTTTTTGCAGAGCATATTGTGAACAGCTGGAGGTGAATTTTGCAAAACTTAGAGAGGTTTATCTCAAAAGCTTTCTTATCTACAATAACCACTTTCACTGTTTACATATCTAGCTCAGATTGAGATATACAAGCGTATCATTGGACCCTAAGTTTGCAGAATTTCTGGGGCAAAATGCTCAAAGGAAGGAAGCAGTTAGTGACTGGGATGCCTCATCATCACTTAAGAGTTGCTATCAAATTCGAATTTCTCTTATTTTTCACCATGAATCCATAAACATAGTTCCAAATAGATTCATTATTTTTTATTGTCCTATATTTAAGTTATATTAATGTAAAACAGTTGGAGATATTTGTGAAACAAACCTTGATATTTTTTCAAGATATTTTAGTTTAGAAATTGTATAAATAATTCTTCATTTGAAGTATTTTGGGGTGGATTCTATAACATATCTGTAACTCTATGCTATCAAGCTAAGAAAGCTTTTGTACTCAAATCTAGATTTTTGTTGGAAAAGAAATGAAAGTTGAGGACATTTCATCAGATTCACGTGTAGTATAATTGCAAATAAGTATTTTATCCTTGTGATTTTATGTATTTTCAATATGTTTCAATGTTTCATGTATCTGAAATCTAAATGGTAAAATAGTCAAAGTATATAAGAATTAGCTTTATTACTCTCTGCTATCAACAACCTAACATTTATATGTTTTCTTCTAAACTATTTTGATAAAGGAATTCTTAATTGCTCCTCTATCCCTGTAGTTTTTCTCTAATAAGTCCTTGGTATAGGATTCTTAATTTCCCTCTGCTAGTTGACCTATCTTCCTTTCTTCTTTCTAATCCTAACTTGAGGATTCTTGATTGCCCTCTAATTTTGAGCAGAATTATCATCCATTCAAGCCCCAAAGTTTTTTGTTACTATGTTATCTTGCCTGTTGAAATCCTACCTCAGCAATTTGACTTATTCCAATGAAATATCCCTGTTTGACTCCATAACCCAATGGCCTAAAAGCCTAGTTTGCCCATTTGTTTCAGAACCCCACCACTCTCAAATGAAACAACCTCATTGAAAATTCTTACTAGCCTAAAATCCTTTCAAACAAAGCTAAATTTTAAAGAGAGAGCCCTCTCTAGACTTAGGTTGGCTAGAACCCGAGTCTAAAAGATTGGTGTGTGGTTACCTTGGAAATTTCTTTCTTTAACCTTGAGAAAATTCTGAGTGATAACAAGGTACATTTGTTAGATATCATTTTGGGATTCAACTGCGTTAAGTAAGTCATTCAAACGTATGACCATTTCCATGAGAGGTAGTCGTAACTGACTAATTTCTCATGATTTTTGAATAGTTCACTTAGCACTCATTGCATCGGGTGATGCTCACAGGGGTGAAGAAGTGGGATTGAAACTAGTGAAAAGTGGAGAACGAATCACATAGCATCAATCATCACTTCCGGGGCTTGCACCCGGTAACCAGGACTTCCCAGGAGGTCACCCATCCCAGAACTCCTCTGGCTCAAGCGCGCTTAACTGTGGAGTTTTTCCCACAATCAAGCCCACTTAGCTTGCTACCCCATTTGCAAAACCTTAGCAAGTATTGTGCCTCATGAACCATTCAAGTAGAGATCCCTTGACTCTTTTTGAATTTAAGTATGGGGGATTACGCAGGTACATTTGGGGAAGACCTTGAAGACTGCCAAGTCTATGTGAACATTCACAAGTCCGGCTTGTACCGGATTGCATGCAAGTATCTCGCATCCCATGCGCGGACATGATACATTGGATCATCTCGCACACTGAACCCGAGATGATGACATTGAGTAGTGTCAACGGGACAGAGATTGCTACCTTTAGGGCACAGGATTATCAGCAGATGTACCATATGTCAAAGCTAGTGATCACCATGGAGATGCCCTTCAACATGCCCAGTAGCAATGCCAACTCCAGGGATATCTTGAAGAACTGGTTGAAAGAGCCGGCCAAATTCAGGATGACACCCAACCAGATTTACAAGCCAAAGATATTGCGGAAGGCATATCAATACTTGATCATCTTTTCATGTCGCTTGTATGGACAAGCAAGCACGGAGACCTTCTCTTCGAGTTGGGTGATCACGTTGGACCAACTGGCCAGTGAAGGAAAAGCATGCAACTTGTCCAACATGTTGGCTCACAGGCTGAAGGAACAGGTAGCAGGATCTCGGCAGCCGCCCAAAGGTTAGTAAGCAGAAATTTACATGTCCACTTACATCTTGGATGCAATTTGTGCCCATCAAGAGTTCCTGGGCTTGAAGTGGGCATGGAAATCGATGGCAACCTTTGTGAATACTTATTGTAAAATGTCGTTTGAATGCAGCTTCAGAGAAGTTATCACACAACTGTCAGATCATTTTGTCACCCCAGCGTACAAGATGATATTTGAGCAGGATCCACCTTGCATCTCGAAGGCAGTAATGGAGGAACTGATCGATATAGCGGATTGGTATGCCTCACCATTTGGCACCTTCATACAGATGTACAGCTCAGAGAAGCCTCCACATGTTTTGCCGAAGTCTTCCATGGGCAAGCTCGTCATGTAAGAAGTATCATACCACATCTCGGCATGACTGTGAGCTAGGTTACACCAGAAGAAGAAGACACCTTGGCCCGCTCTTTTGTTGCAGATTAGGTTATACGAGATACACAATTTCAAGCACGTTGATGTCGAAGCAGAGGAGATCAAGAAATATCCCTTCGACGTCCGAAGCTTCAATTTGTATGACCTGCATTTTTTTGTAAAAGATCACTACATGAGAGTATAGTTTCAGTGGAACCACGGGGCATGTCATTGGGTGGAGGAAGGCCCATGGAGATATTGTTACAAATTCTCTAGGCCCAATGAACTGGTCGGCATTGTTGTGGAATGGTTAGCAAAGCAGCATCAAAGAGGGCACCAGCAGCACCAGCAGAAGAGGTAAACATATCGTCGCGCAACAAAGGCAAGAGGAAGATTGTCAGCAACAAGAAGGCAGAACAAAGTTACAAGTTCAGAGCAGACCCACTTGTACAGAAAGTAGCTTTTGCAATAGAGGCGAAGAGGCAACAACGTAACAGGAGGAACACATAAAGGTAGAGAGAAAAATAGAGGATGGAGGAAACAGTGAAGGAGTTGCATGAGTTGAAGGAGAAACTCTGGAAGGAAAAGGAGCTACGCAGATAGGAGAAGGAAGCGCAACAAGAACAGGTACAACAAGAGGCGCAACATGTACAGACAAATGAAATTTCACATGTACAGGTAGTAGACTCATCTGAATAGCTGGCACCAAGAAGGTAAAGTGAGCAGTAGTAGGATCAGGACTTCGCTCAAGAGATTGAACAAGAACTTGAGCAGATGGATACAAATATGGAGCAGCAAGAGTTAGAGCAAGACATCGACCTCATGCCTTACCACCAAGAGGTTTACCTACCAGCTTCATCAAATCCGGAAGTGGAGCAAGTCCCAAGTGACCAAGGAGATACTGAGTGTTGGCATTATGATTCTGGTTTGGCACTATGGCACAGGTGTTTTACTTGATGGCAACTCTCTCATGTGGTAGATCTCTGGCTCTCAAAATCATATAAAATGAGATGCCTGCAGGTGATACTAAGAGAAGTTGCGGACCCGCAGGTTCTCCGACCAAGAAGTGCGGACATACCCGCAGGTGCTCCGTTCAGAAGGTGCGGACCCCAGTTCACTCACTCCAATGCAGAGAAGCGCGCACACGTGGGAATTCTTATGTTTGGTCCATGGTATTTAGTCTGACGTTTTTGATCCTATGGTCTTGGTCCGTGGTTTTGGCATCTAAAATATTAAACCCAGGTTTTGGATCCCTTGTATTGGTTTTCTATGGTTTTGATCCATAGTTTGAGTAAGGGCTTGCCTATATAAAGGAAAGGAGATCATTTGGCTATGCACTTGAAAATTGAATATCTTAAGATCTAAAATTTTGGGTGATCGGTTTGAAAAGCTAAAAGAGAAATCTGTAAATTGTAAGGCAGATCTATTGAAAGGTCGTGATCTCTTTGGCGCATGTTCAGATCTATGGATCTAACAGTCTGTGGCACATTGGAGGACTGAGAATTTGGCTCTATATAGAGGTCCGCAGGCGATCCAAATCTCAGGTGCGTAGGAACGCAGCGCAGCAGAAGGCGCAGGTGCGGAGGAACGCAGCGCAACAGAAGGCGCAGGTGCGGAGGTGCGTAGTTGAATCGGCAGAGCAGGTACGGAGCTGCGCAGTCTCTTCACGGAAGAAGTGCGGATATCCACAGGTTTCCTTCGGTGAAGTTGTGGACTTTTTCCTTGAAATATATTTTAGTTGTATTTTACCTGTTGCTGCAGAGATCTGGGTTTAAATTGGTGGCTGATTACTGGTGATATTTTCTGGTTACTACATTCTAAGAAGTTAATTGTTTAAAGGAGATTGGGTGATGCACATGTACTTGATGTTTTGGATCCAGTTTGAAAATTTATGAAACGTGGTCCTTGGAAGAAAGAGAAGGTAGTAGCCTTCTATAGGTCAGCACCTACGTACTAGTATCTTAGCTAGTACAAGAGCTAAGGGGGTTGTAGCTCCCTTCTAGGAGAAGCTGGAAAACGAGAGAGGGATGTAGCTCTCTGCAGGTTGCAGCCTGCGTACTGGCAAAGGACTGCACCAGTACAAAATCATTGTAAAAGAAGTTTCTAATTGAAAGAAGATAGAGACATATTGCAGCAGGTGCTTTTCACCCACATTGGTTTTCCACCTTATATCTGGTGTTCTTTGGTGTGATTATCTGTTTTTCCTATTCTTGCTCATTATTACATGGTACTGACATACAAACTAATGATCAATATCTGAAGAATAAATGAAAGTGATAAATCTTGGAAGATATATTGTAAAAGAATTTAAAATACTGGTTCACTCCCGCCCTCTCAGTATTATTTTCTAACAATTGGTTGATTAGAGCGGGTCCTTCAGAAGAAGCTTGATCGCTTGAAGGGAGATCTTTTCATGCATTGAGAAACTACGATTCGAGGGAAGCATCAATCAGGCCACCGATTTTTGATGGGGACAAAATTCTGTATATTGGAAGAGTAAGAGACTGCTATCTTCAAATCTCTTGGATACAGAAAGTCTGGGATATCATAGATACAGGGTATACTTTTCCATCTAGTCAACTCCTACAGATCTAGCTGATTAGAATAGAAATATGAAACAAATGGCACAAGGCGGTCGAATACTCTATTAGGATGTTCTATCTCAATCAGAATTTGTCAAGGTTATGCAGTATAAATCCGCAAAAGAAATATGGGACAAGATTGTACTGAGCTATGAAGGAGATGATCAGGTAAAACGAGCAAAACTTCAGACCCTCAGAATTCAGTATGAAAATCTCAGAATGCATAATGATGAAAGTGTGGCTAACTATTTTCTTCGTGTAGATGAGATTGTTAATTGTATGAAAAACTTGGGTGAAGAAATAAAAGAGGTTGTTGTGGTTGAAAAATTTCTAAGATCTTTGTCCCCTAGGTTTGAATCTAAAATTTCTGCAATGGAAGAAAAGGAGAATCTTCGAAACCTTACCATGTCACAGCTACACGGGATTCTAACTGCTTATGAAATGAGGAAAGGAGGACCATCAGACAGGAGAGAAGCAGCTTTGCTTCAGGCAAAGGAGACTACTATGAGTTAGGACATGCGTCAGAAGAGGAAAAAGAATCAAATTTTGTCAAAAACCTTCAACGGGGTACTGGAAGATTCAGAGGTAAGTTGCCTTTCAAATGTTTTGCTTGTGGGAGAGTCGATCACTATGCTGCCAAAATGTCCTCATAAGGATAAAACTGACAAAGGGAAGGAACCTATTAGATAGAACAAGAAACAGAATGTAACTAAGAAAAGTTACTACACTCATGAAGATAGTGATGGTGTTTCAAATAGTGATGAAGATGAACGAGGTAATAACTATAAAATTTTAATGGCGTTTGAAGATGATGATTACATGGATGCTATAGATATGGATGGCTTTTATGAAGAGATTTCTAGACTCAAAACATATTTAGAAGAAAAGAATGTGATCATTGATACTCTACAATTCCAACTTGATGAAAAAGAAAAATCTCTTGAGAAGTTAGAATGTGAAATTGTTGGCCTTAGAAAAGAAATTGAGAAAACAAAGGCTCTTAATCTTAAATTTGTTAAAGGATCTGAAACATCTTGATGAGATTATCAATGTATAGCGTTCTCCGCTAATCAAGACAGGTCTGGGGTATAATGGAGAAGCATATCAAGCATCCACCTCAAAGAGTTATCTCAATGCAGCAAGGAGGAATGAGAAAAATCCCAATGGAGATCACCAAGTAAAACAGGGACGAATTACATCAAGGATAAACAAAGACTACCATGTAAATCAAGGGTAATCCACCTTAAGGATGAACAAAAGCTACAACCAGCCATAGGTAAAATCTTCTCAATTTGCCTCAAGAATGGATGACTACAATCATTTGGCAGGTAGATTTGATAATCGCAGAAGTTTCTTCAATGGCCAATGTTTCTCTTGCCATAACTTTGGCCACAAAGCAACTCAATGTGTTGCCTATAAAACAATCATGACTAGAGAAGCTCAAAAATAAAGGAGTATGGGTGGGATCACGAAAAGGACCTATAACAACTTTTCGGCCCTTGAAAATGAAATTGAATGTTCTATTTGTAACAACTTTGGTCATGAAGATTCTAAATGCAGGAGCAGGTTTTGGCAGACAAAGGAACAAGCCCCAAGTACCAGAACATAGAGAATAAAGGAACCACAACTAGAAAGATGTGGGATAGCTTTTTATGCAAAAGGACAGGAAAATCAATGGTACATCGACAACGGATGTTCGAAGCATATGAGAGGTGATAAAGAAAAACTTGAATCATATAGTGTTTTAGAAAAGGGAAAGAAAGTTTCTTTCGGAAATGATACCCCTGCAGTCCTAAAAGGAAAAGGCACTGCTCAGTCGAAAGAAAAGGTCAAAGATGGAAATGTTTTATATGTTGATGGATTGAAGCATAATCTTCTGAGTGTTATTCAGATGTGCGATCAAGGAACTGAGGTAATATTTCGATCAAATGGATGTAGTGTTCGTGATCTTGATATAGGAAAAACAGTGATCAAAGGCAAAAGAACTCCAAATAACTTATACATATTTGAAGAAGGACAACAACAATGCTATTTGAGCAAGGATGATGAACACTGGTTATGGCACCGAAGTTTGGGGCATCTAAGCTTTTCACAAATAAGGAAAGCATGCAAATACCAGGCAGTTCATGGTCTTCCAGATATCAAAATTCCAGACAACACCATATGCAAATCATGTCAGTTTGGTAAGAAAACGAGAACCAACTTCCCTGAGAAGCAAGGATCAGCCAGCAGGCCTCTTGAACTAGTCCATACAGATGTATGTGGTCCATTTAGGAAAAGGTCACCTCGAGGAGAATAATACTTTATATTATTCATTGACGACTTCTCCAGGATGGTTTGGTTGGGACTTATGAAACACAAGGACGAAGCATTTGAAAAATTCAAATCTTTTAAAGCCTTGGCTAAAAATGAATTAGATCACAAAATTAAGTGCCTCAGGTCTGACAGAGGTGGGGAGTTTACCTCAAATAAATTTTTCGATTTCTGTGAAGAACATCGAATAAGAAGGGAATTCTCTACAGCTAGGAATCCTCAGCAAAATGGAGTGGTGGAAAGGATGAACAGAACAGTTCAACAAATGGCTCGTGCTATGCTTGATGAGTCTGGAACTCCCGCAACCTTCTAGGGTGAAGCTGCATTTGTTGCGGTTGTTATTCTCAACAAAAAAAATGTTCGAGTGAACAGCACTCAAACTCCTCATGAGCTCTGGTATGCTGAGACTGCTTCGGTAAAGCATTTCAAAAATTTTGGAAGAAAATGCTATATTAAGAATAATGATGAACATCTTGGAAAACTTGAACCTAGAGCAGATGAAGGCATTCTCCTTGGTTATTCTCCCCACAGCAAAGCATACAAGTGTTACAATAAAATACTTGGAAGAATTTTTGACAGCATTGATGTAGTGGTTGATGAAAAAGGAAACATTCCTAGGCAAGTAAATTATGAAAATATCGAAGAGGATGAAGACTACCACTCAAATTAGACTAAAGATGAAGAAGAACCTCAAGAGGCACCAGAGGAATAGACAAGGATAGAAGAGAAGACTCCATCCAAGTATGTTCAAAAGAATCATCCAGAATCTCAAATCTTGGGGCAAAAGGAGGCAGGTGTACAAACAAGAAGAACAATTGCAGAAGCTTCAAGCTATTTGGCATTACTCTCCTCCACTGAACCAAAAAATGTAAGAGAGACATGCAAAGATGAATGTTGGGTCAAGGCAATGGATGAAGAACTTGAGCAGATCGAAAAGAACAACACTTGGGAGTTGGTTCCTAGACCAAAAGATAAGAATGTCATAGGGACAAAATGGGTCTTCAAAAATAAATTGAATGAAAATGGAGAAGTAATTAGAAACAAGGCCAGACTTGTTTGTAAAGGGTATGCGCAGCAAGAAGGAATAGACTTTGAAGAAACCTTTGCTCCCGTTGCAAGACTTGAGGCCATTTGAATGTTCCTTGCTCTCTCAAGTTTTCAAAAC
>APFE031104764.1:198032-226351 GCA_000404065.3 Pinus taeda
AGATCATCGTCGATTTTTTGCTATAAATCTTTTTCTACGAAGCTTTAGAATCTAAAATTGCAATCACGTGGAGCTTAAATCTTGATGAACTTTGAATATGAATTTTATTTTCTCGCTATATTTTTAGAGATATGATCCAAGGAAGTTAGGGTTTTTGTAGGCTCTAGAATTCCATCTCAAACAAGTGACCTAGGGAAAATCATCATAACTTTCGCTCTGAGAATCAAATTTGAATTTCGTAAAAAGTGACAGAAATAGGACAGAATTTAGTTTTTTTGGTATCATTTTTAGAGCCAAAGGTCAAAGCAGTGACACATGACACTCTGTACAAGTTCACTCTACTGAACCAATCTATAATCAAGTCATAGTGGGAGATTGGGCATAACTCTTTCTTGAAGAATCCAATCTTGGTATGACTTGTTGGGTTGGAAAAAAGACTTGGACCCTTCAACAACATTGAAGCTCAAAATCAATCACCACTGCAATACAACTATCAAATACATCTGCATCAACCAATCATTGAAACTCAATCATTACTTTCTGAATCAACCAAACTCAATCAATCACTGATAACCTCTGAACCTCTAACACAATTGAATCAACCATTCATTCATACTTTAATCAACTTTAACAAATCAACTGCAATAGAGAGATCACTGTAACTAATACAGAGATCTGTACCCAGAATACTACATCATCATTTAGAACCAACTGTAACCTCAAAACCATGCATCAGAGTGTATACACAACTTGGAAGAGCCGAACCAGCGTGTATACACAACTTCATCAAGGTGAACCAACGTATAGATCTGCAAATACTTACTTATAACTTCGCAACACTTCCCGAATTCAGACATACCCAGATCATCACATGTAAAGGATAATACATGTGTTAGCAACTAGATTTAGCCCATCAGATCGCATAATGATAACTCATTATGATCCTGATCCATCATCCATCACCACTGAAGCAAATCACAATTAATCTGAACATTGTTACCAAAATGCAATCACCAGAACATAAAGCAAAACCTGGAACTCTGCATCAAAACCAAGAATCAATTGTAAATTCAAACATCATAGTTCATAAGGTATACGCTACTTCGATGTGTCGAACCTGTGTGTATATGCGCTTTTACCAAAGTCAACCAACGTATACATCTATAAATATTCATTCATAATTTTGCAGCTATTTCAAACTTCAGTTATACCCAGATCATACTATTTACAGAACAACACATGCGTTAGTATACAGATCTAGAATAAACATTATCAAACCATATAAAGATAATTCATTCCAAGCCTTAAGATCCTGATCGATCATTAGATCTTGTCCTCCATCAACTGTTAAGGTTCCTCCTTGGTTCAAATCAAGCAGAGCATCATAAACCCATAACCTACATACTGGATCTCACACTTTATCAAATATTCAATGCTTGTCAACATTGGCTGAATGATCTTCTCCTCCTTACATAGTTTTAGGCCTTTCTCAATACCATGGACCAAAACCACTTACGACCAATACCTTGGATCAAATACCTAGGGTCAATATCTCGGACCAAATACCATGGACCAATACCAAGGATCAAAATACCATGGACCAAAAACTTCGGATCAAAAACTTAGTTTTCCAAGGTATATGCGCTTTTCCTTCTATAAAAGTGTGTGTGTACATTATACGCTCCTTTTGTTCTGTTAACTTATGTGTATACGCAGCTTGGTCGAGGTGAACCTACGTATACCTCTCTTTCTTCATTCTTTGTAGTCTGAACTGTAATTCTTTGTTGTTGTCATGCTATACTATGATCTTTCATATGAGTAAGTTGCCTCCTAAACTGATTCCTTGAAATTGACCTGCATTACATCACATCTGTAAACACTATTATTATGCATTTTGTCACATGTGATGTCTCTTCTGTAGATTCATCTAGTTACCATATACAAGTGGGTTGTTCTGCTACAAGTGGGTTGCCATCAAGGATAACACATGCATCATAATGCCAACAATCTCCCCCTTTGGACTTGATGGCAACCATGTTGGTGTTGATTACTCCAAGCTGTAGAAACTGTTAGAGATAACAAGCAACACCAAAATACTATCCCCCTTTGACATCAAGGACAAAGGGCGGACCAGGATATTCTCTCCCTTTGATATCAAGGGCAAAGGGCTGACCATAAAGAAGACTTCCATATTTGAACAACTGAATGTAAACATTGATCATGCTCCCCCTAAGCACATGCTGAATTTTCTGATTAAACCCCCCCTTTGTACATGCTGATATGCACTATATCATCCATGCTCCCCCTGAGCACATGCAGAGTCTACAAATATTTTCCAAAAGAATAACATGACTCTATCACTCGACTATGTGAGTTTGACCTTCCTATCACCAATGACTCATACATGCATCAATCTCCCAACCAAGTGGGGATATACCAAATTTGACTCATCCTCCCAACCAAGTGGGGATATACCAATTGTTTATACATGATAGAAATTACATCATATGACCAAAAAGGACTCATCAAAAGACTACGATAGACAGAGACAAATTATTACATCATGGGTCTTTGTATGCTCTTTACATTGAATGATATACATGACATTATAACAGAGACCAAATGTCTAAACAAGACCATGATAGTCATCAACAACTATCATACGTCATGTATGATCTGCACCATAAGTATCTGTCAGTATCCAAACCAGCAACTTGTATATGTTCATTAAGAAATGATAGTGTAAATATCGTCAACCTGTGACAAAGTATGTCTGCATATAGATATCAGTTCATCCTCTTGATCTCATCACGATCAACTTGCTTCATTTCCTTAGTAGAGAGAGCCTTATCATAACCTTCCATGAATCAACTCAACATATGTCATATCTCCAAGCAGTAACAAAAAATCATTCACACCATATCATATGTGAAAACACCATAGTCGTCACATTATGATCTTTCACATCATCATCAAGAACTACATGATCTTTCCACAAGGACCTTCAATATATCAACCGTGTATCATTACTAGGGAACATCCCACATCTGATAAGCATCAACCATGATAATCAACATATGTGAGTATCAACCTATCATCATAAGATAAGAGCTCATCGTCATTATGTGGTTAAGTAAGCCATGTCTTTGAAAATCCATGTCTTCAAATAGTTATGTCTTCATGTGACCTGCAATAACACCATTCTCTTGGCCAACCAACAATATGCAACTTAAGTAATCATCCATGTATCCATCAAAGAGATATCAATATGTATCTAGAAAACCATGAGCTCATGGTCATTTGTTAAGATTTCTTGATATCATCAACAACAACAATCTTCAACCATGTGAGAGCCAAGATCTATGGGAATCATTTAGCATAACTGCACCATATGAACTTTATGCATCTTGGAAGGCATGATGACAGCAGCATAGAAGAAGTGAGTGGTTCATCATCAATTAATGAAGTTGTGTACTCAAGATTTGTACTTCTCCTTGTCCTTATGAAGATCACCATGTAAGCAACATATATGTACTGTATACATCATCAAAAATTCATCCATGAATCTGATCTGAATAACAACTATGTAACCCCAATCAATACAAGTATCATCTAAGATTTCATCATGGGGAACTTATAACCATCACATAGCAAGATGTATCAATTTAAACACTTTAGCCACATAAGCATCATCATCATTGAAAAGACTTCTAAACAGAATGCCAACAATGCTTTGTTAGAAGCATAACATGTTCTCCCCCTGAACATGTTCCACATGTTCACTGTCAGATCTGATCATTGCATATATCAATAAGAAGTATCAAGGCATCATCATCAATCAGATATACATCAAGTTTTCAATGACTTGTTAGGATCAAAACACTTCTAAATAATATCCACAGTCTGTAGTAAACTACGACAGAAAAGATAACTGATAATTGTCTGAATCATATCACATCAGTTTTTCTGAGATTGTCCCACAACATTTTTCTCAAACTACATATACATGACCGTGCAGTTGTGAACTTGCATATATACACGACTTATCTTCATGAAACTTGCGTATTAGATTTAAAACATTGAAGTTTCATACTTTCTTCTTCTCCTGAGTCTGTCATGTTTGTACACTGTGCCATGCCACATTTTTCTGACTGTACTTCCTTCTTCTTCCATATCTTCGAGTGTGATGATGTTTTCTCCTTTTGGCATGGTGCCCGATATTTTCTCCTGCATTCCTTGGCTATATGTCCAAGATTGTTACATGCATAACATCTTACATGTTTCATATTTCTTCTATAGCAGTCAATGGCTTTATGACCAAACATATTGCAAGAAAAACAATATCCCTTAAAGTACCTACAAGCTAATGATCTTTCTATGTGATGGTCTTGAACCATTCTACTTTCACATCTTGCTGCGATATGTCCAAGATTATGACATATAAAACATTCAACGTTATTCATTTGAGGAAATAACCAACTATCATTTCCATGGTTAGGAGTAGAATATTTTCTTTGAAGAATTTCTTTCCTTGGTTGTTGATGGGATTGACCTCTCATCTCCTTGTTGATAATTTCAGATTTTGCATTAGATTTCCTTGCCTTACTTCGTGAGCTAGATTCACCTTCAACAGATTCATGAAAACCAAGACCCGTTTTGATGGCAAGAGACCTTTGACTACTAAGAATATCATCCAAGATCTTAGTACTATCTTGAAATCGTAAGAGCTTATCCTTTTCTTCTAATTTACCTTTTAGTATATTTACCTCAACCTGATATTGCTTTTCCTTTTCAAGATACTACTTCTTCATGATTTTTTCAGCTTTTCTTCCTTCTTCCATCTGTTGCCTTAATTCAAGAACTTCGTTTTCTTGTTTTTCAAGAGCTTGGAGTAGTTCTTCATTCTACTTATTTGATTTTTCAAGATCTTATTTTAGCGAGAGCATCTTAGCTTCAAGACTTTCATAGTAACAGGATCTATTTTTGAGTTTCTTGATTTTTGTGCTCCTTTCATTTACTTCATTTATTAATGATGTCACTTTGTCCTGCAGCTTTTGACATTGATCTTCCTTTTCCTTGAATTGCTTCCTTACTTTGTTTCCTTACTCTAATTGAGCTTTTAGTTTGTTAGCTTCTTCTATGAAGGCACATTCCCTTTTGTCCAATAGATCTTGTTGATCTCTAATTTTGTTTGTAAGCCTTTTAAATATGCCTCTATTTGATATCTTTCTTCCTCACCCATAAGAGCAAATTCAGTTGTTTCGCTATTACTTTCATCATCTTCAAATGGATGGAGAAATGTGTCACCAGAGGATAACAAATTCATACCTGATAGTTCTTTTGCTTGTTCATCTTCATTCTGAGGTGATTCTGAATCTGAAGAGTTGCTTCCACATAATCCATAATCGATTCTCCCATTGTCATAGCTCCTTTGAGATGTCTTCTTCTTCTTAGGTGCTTTCTTATTTAGCTTCTTTCCCATTGTTCTATGGATCTCCTTCAAGCGATCAAGCTTCTACCAAAGGACCCGCTTTGATACCAATTGTTGGAAATAATACTGGGGGCGAGGGGGGTGTTGAATCAGTATTAGTCAAGTCAATAATATTTTTCTTTTCATACTCAAATTTATATACGCTACTTTCATGTGGGCAACCCGCGTGTACACGCAACTGTGTTTAAGGGAACAAGCGTATATCCAGCAAACTAATGATTCAGTTAATTCATCATATGTTGGTCTTTAGTCTGTGCATCAGTACTTTATTAAACATTAAACATTAACCATATGTAGTTAATAACAGAGTGAACCATCACACATAAGCAACAAACATGAACACCAAGATTTAAGGTGGAAACCCAATGTGGGTGAAAACCACCTACTATTGTCATCTTTGTCTTCTTTTAATAATAAGAAAATATGTTTACAACATTGTACTGGTGCATACTCATACCAATATGCAGGCTTCTACTTGTAGAAGGCTACAACCTTCTCTCGTTCTCTAGCTTCTACTGGAAGGGAGCTACAACCCCCTAGCTCTTGTACTAGCTGATATGTTTACTAGCACGTAGGCGTAGGCGCCGACCTATAGTAGGCTACAACCTTCTTTCTTCCTCCAGGGACCACGTTTCATAAATTTTCAGACTGGATACTCCTAGAACACAATGCCATAATCTGAAGGCCACGTTTCATCCAATTTTCATACCGGACCCATCAACAACATTGAAGCTCAAAATCAATCACCACTGTAATACAACTATCAAATACATCTGCATCAACCAATCACTGAAACTCAACCATTACTTTCTGAATCAACCAAAATCAATCAATCACTAATAACCTCTGAACCTATGACACAACTGAATCAACTATTCATTCATACTTTAATCAACTTTAACAAATCAACTGGGACAGAGAGATCACTGTAACTAGTACACATATCTGTACCCAGAACATTGCATCATCATTCAGAACCAATTGTAACCTCAAAACCATGCATCAGAGTGTATACGCAACTTGGAAGAGCCGAACCAGCGTGTACACGCAACTTCATCAAGGCAATCCAGTGTATAGATCTGTAAATACTTACTTATAACTTCGTTGCACTTCCCGACTTCAGACATACCCAGATCATCACATATAAAGGATAATACATGTGTTAGCAACTAGATTTAGCCCATCAGATCACATAATGATAATTCATTATGATCCTGATCCATCATCCATTATCACTGAAGAAAATCACAATCAATCTGAACATTGTTACCAAAATGCATCACCAGAACATAAAGCAAAACCCAGAACTCTACATCAACAACAAGAATCAATTGTAAATTCAAACATCATAGTTCACAAGGTATACGCTACTTCGATGTGTTGAACCTGCATGTATATGTGCTTTTATCAAATTCAACCAGCGTATACATCTATAAATATTCATTCATAATTTTACAACTATTTCAGACTTCAGTTATACCCAGATCATACTATTTACAGAACAACACATGTGTCAGTATACAAATCTAGAATAAACATTATCAAACTATATAAACATAATTCATTCCAAGCCTTAAGATCCTGATTGATCATTAGATCTTGTGCTCCATCAATCGCTAAGGTTCCTCCTTGGTTCAGATCAAGCAGAGCATCATAAACCCATAACCTCCATACTGGATCTCACACTTTATCAAATATTCAATGCTTGCCTACATTGGCCTAATGATCTTCTCCTCCTTATATAGTTTTAGGCCTTTCTCAATACCATGGACCAAAACCATTTAGGACCAATTGGATCAAATACCTAGGGTCAATACCTCAGACCAAATACCATGGACCAAATACTTCGGACCAAAAACTTAGTTTTCCAAGGTATATGTGCTTTTCCTTCTATAAAAGTGCATGTGTACGTTATACGCTCCTTTTGTTCTATTAACCTGCGTGTATATGCAGCTTGGTCGAGGTGAACTTGCGTATACCTCTCTTTCTTCATTCTTTGTAGTCTGAACTATAATTCTTTGTTGTTGTCATGATGTATTGTGATCTTTCATTTGAGTAAGTTGCCTCCTGAACTGATTCCTTGAAACTGGCCTACATTTCATCACATCTGTAAACACTACTGTTATGCATTCTGTCACATCTTATGTCTCTTCTGTAGATTCATCTAGTTACCATATACAAGTGAGTTGTTTTGCTACAAGTGGTTTTCCATCAAGTACAACACATGCATCATAATGCCAACATCATGAACTCAAATTGGAGTTGAGGAAGACCTCCAAAAGTTTACTGCAAACTCACACTTCATTTTTGCACCCTCATTTTGCACCTTTTGACCAGTCTTGGGAGAATGGAGTTTTGGGGGGGTCAAATCAAGACCATTTTGAAAACAAAGGGAATTTTTGGAAGCTAGACAGGATAATATTTCCAATGAGATATCCTGGGCTCAATTTGGACATTGGGAAGGTAGGCAAAAGTGGGTCTGATGTTGGCGCTATGTGTTTAACAGTTGGCCCAGTTTTTAAACGTTTCTCTCCAAATTTAACTTTTACCTATGTGAAATCAATGTTTTACTAATGTAATTGATGTGGTTGATGTAATTATTATGTTTTTATTGTTACCTAGGGTAACTACATAAGGTAAATGGCCTCCATGAGATGTAATGAATCAGTTCACTTAAGTTATGGATGAGTCACTTTGACCACCCTACACTCTAGCTATCAGTTCAGTTTTTGTTATAATTGCTCCTCCTCTCATGGATTCGACCCCTCACGCTAGGATGAGTTGGTTTTGAGGCCTATATCATGCAATCTCTCAGTCATTCTACAGGTTGGACTCCATTAGATATTGTATTAGTGTTGCAGACTTTGGCATGGAATATATTGGATGAGTTGTAGCTATTTTGGTGGGATTCGTGTGGCATGGTATTTGATATTGTTTCTTCTTCGATTTTTTGTATCTTCCATGATCCATTTCAATTATAAATGTGTTTGATTTTCAAGGTATGATAAGCAGAATTCATCTTGTATGCTCTGTTTTGGGACAATCATCATAGATTGTTTCATTTCTTCTGTTTAAAAAGAATTCATGATCTCATGCTCCTTTTAGCACCTCACTAGTCTAAACCATTTCATCACTATACTACAAAGTGTTAAAGTAACTTGCCTACCTTGCCCCATCAAATGTCTGCATTTCTGATGCTCTTTTGCCCTGACCTAGTTCACTCTCTAACCTGATTCACTCATCTAGTGACTACCCCAACCAAATCAAATCAAACAACCCCCTGAGCTACTATATCTATCCTAAAACCCTAATCCATCTAGCCCCCTTAGTTGTGATCCTTTGGAGAGAGCCCTCTCCGGCTTGGTAGGGATAACTACCAAGTCAAAATATTGGTATGTGGTTACCTTAGCTAGACTCTTTCTCAGCCTTGGAGATCTGAAGGACTGATAACACAACATTACATTCTCAACATTAACAACATCATAAATACGCATATATGAAGGCGAATCCAACATGAAGGCATTGTTACCAATCTTTTCCAAAATTCTGAATGGACCATATCTAATTGGTTTGAGCTTTTTACCTTCTCCTTGGAGCCTCTCTTTGTTAATGTGAAGCCAAACTTCGTCCCCAACTTGGAACTTGTGATCTTGACTATGCTTGTCGTGCCTTGCTTTGTACTTGCCTTGGCTTTTCTCAAGCTCTTCTTGAACCTTTTGGTGTACTAATTGTATTTGTTTAATGAACTTTCGTGCTTTGTCTATGTCACTATGACCTTCAATAGAAACATATTTTCCAAAGATAAAATCCAAAGGAGATTTAGGCAAGTATCCCATTAATGCCTCAAATGGAGAAGTTTGAGTGGAAGAGTGCTTGGCTCGATTGTAAGCATGATGAATATAGTGAAATTGTTCATCCTAGAACTCAGGATGATTATTGCAATACCCATGCAGAAGATGTATCACTATTTTGTTCACCACTTCTATTTGACCATTTGTTTGTGGATGAAAAGTTGTACTATTTTTTAGTTTGGTGTCCATGAATCCCCATAAGTTGGACCAAAAATTCCCCACAAAGAGAGAATCTTGATCACTAACAATGGATATGGGCAATCCAAAATGCACCCAAACATTCTGAAAGAATAACTGAGCAATTTGTTCCGCTGTAACTTTCTTTTTACATGGCATCAAAATACACATTTTGTTGAACCTATCCACAACTACATATAAATAATCATGACCTCTTTTTGACAATGGAAGAACTCCTACAAAATCCATAGAAACACTCTCCCATGGTCGTGAAGGAACCGGAAGTGGTGTATACAATCCTAACTTCCTATTGCTAGGCTTACTGATTGCACATAATGAACATCCTTTAATAAAACGAAACACACTTTCAAGCATACGAGGCCAATAACAATACCTTTGTAGATGTGCCACCATCTTACTTACACTGAAATGACTAGCAATATGAGAAGTATGTGTCTCTTGTGATGTTAACTCTTTCTCCCTATGGAATACAAAGCTTGACAAGATGGTACAACAAGTTATCATGCAAATGATAATCCAATTCCTCTACTTGGTTACCTTGACCCAATCTTGCATAAACATCTTGAAAGTCATTATCTAATGCGTATTGATAGATATAACTTTCATGTAACACATAATTATGCTTGAGTAAAGTAGCTACACTAATAATCAGCCTAGAAAGCATATCAACAACTTTATTCTAGATAACTTTCTTATACATGATTTCCAAGTGGAGTTTTTGACGGAAACCCATCCATCGGAAGTGCCTTGATTGCTGCAACTTTGATTGAGATTGCAATTATTGCAATGGCTGATGATCAGTGTGAATGATTGTTTCCTTACCCATCATATAGTGTTTCCATTTTTTCACACTTTTTACCAATGCACACAATTCCTTATCATATGTAGGATAGTTAATCACTGCACCATTAAAAGTTTCTTAATGAAAATATATAGGCTTACCATGTTGCATGAGGACTGCACCCATAGCGTAGTCACTAGCATCTGTTGAAATCTCAAATGATTGTCTGAAGTCTGGAAGTGCGAGTACAGGAATTGTACTGATCTTTTCCTTCAACACATGAAAGGCCTTTTGTTTTTTGCCTCCCCATTGAAAAACCTTTGTCACGCTTGTCAACGCATACAAAGGAGCTGTTATAAGAGAAAAACTAGCAATGAATTTCCTCCAATATTGGGTTGCTCCCAGAAAACGTCTTACCTCTGTAACTGTCTTGGGCCTTCGCCAATTTACAATGACATCAACCTTAGAGGGATCTATTTTCAACTCACCTCCTCCAACAATATGACCCAAATAAACTAAATAATTCTTTCCAAACTCGCACTTTGACATCTTAAGATACAATTGTTCTTATTTCAAGACATCAAGTACTTTTCTTACATGCATGACATGTTCATCACGGGATTTACTAAAAATTAATACGTCATCTAAGTAGACTATGACAAATTCATCAAGAAATGGCCTCAACACATCATTCATCACGCGCATGAATGTAGCAGGAGCATTACATAAACCAAACGGCATAACTAGCCATTCAAACAAACCCTGTTTTGTTTTGAATGTTGTCTTCCAAATGTCTCCTTCAACTATTCTAATTTAATGGTAGCCACTTCTTAAGTCTAGCTTAGTAAAATACTTTACATCTTTCGATTGATCCATTAAATCATCTATTTGAGGCAGTGGGTAAGAGTTCTTTACCGTAATTTTGTTCATTGCATGAAAGTCCACACACATGCGCATGACATAAACTTCAAACAATTAAATCATTCTTGCAAACAATTAAATCATGACATAAACTTGCAAACAATTAAATCATTCTTTCACAAAGCAAACCTAGTGCTCTGATACCAAATTGATCTAATTTAGAATATTAGTTTGCAGCGTTAATATGTTCCTTAGATTATAAACAAAATGCTTTCATTGTGCTTAAGGATTCAACAATTTTTGCAAGTAAAATGAAGAGTTTTTATGTTAATTTTATGAGCAATTTAACATAAACCAAAAACTAAACAACAACATAAACATATACGAAACATCATCAAAAACACATTACAATAAGCACATAATAAAGGAGTTCACCCCTCCTGGGCTACGTCTCCTTGGTCCAGCTTCCAATGGCTTGGGCCTCTCTATTATGTTCAAAAGTGTAAAAATCTATGTTTACAATGCTCAAATTCTTCTGAAACCTACTCCAATCAATCCAGAATACTCAAAAAAATGGCTATCTAGCCTCTTTTTGCATCCAATTTGTTGAAAAATTGAAGAAGTTATGACTTCCCCCTTTTACCCATTATTCACTCCACAACTTGCCCCATTTTCGGCATGATCCTACAAATTACCCCCAAAAATGCACTAATTGGACGGAAATTTCACCACGCGGCGGGCCATAATCTATCGGCACCGACTGTCTTATCACAAATCACAATCAGCAAAGTTTTGTGGGCTTTTGGTCTGTGAACAAGGTGGGAAATGTGTTATTGTGATGTGGTGGACCCGACAGGAGTATTAACGGGAACCTAAAGTTGGTTCGCATTCGGGATCCTTTCGCATTTCGCAATCGGTGGATAACCTAGGGTCTTGTATATGCGGGACTTTGTAATGTGTTGTGATTTGCGATTGCAAGATCGCATCGCAACCCGGTACCTTCCGGGGGATGATTCTGTAACGTCGACCCTTTGCTGATCTGCGATTGTGATTCATCGCATCGCGCCTCTAGCTGATTCTTGAAAACCTTCCCGCCTGCCTTATCGCATCGCACCCTTCCCTGCTAGGGGGCTGATTTCTAACACCAACCTATCTACGATTGAAATTTGTGACATGCGGGAGCCAATGGTAGCTTGCCACTTGGTGCCTCCTCATTCGCTAAAGGACCTTTCCACATCATCCAATCTTGCCATGTGAGCAAGTCAAACTTGAACTTTGACTTTCTATAACTTCTGCATATGAGGTCGAATTTGAGTGTTGTTTGCACCATTGGAATCAAAAGGACAAGATCTTCGATATGTATCTAGGTTTATCAAGATTCTGACACTTTGATTTTTGAGCCTAATTTTGAGCACCTGATCACTCTTGCCCACTGGAAGCCTTTTGGAGCCCAAAAGGATCACTTTCAATTGTTCAGTAGGTGAGGATATAGTTCCCTCACCTTTCCAACTTCTATCCATTTCGCTTTTGAAGTAATTGTACCCTTAAGCCCCACTCAAATATAATCGATTCTTCCCCTTTTTGTTGTCCTTGTTCTTTTGTCAAGTATAGTGTCTTGCTAAAGCACATCAAGGAATTCTGGAGAAAAGTCTTCAATAGATGGAATCTGAATATTCTCTCCTTGATCTTCAATCAAAGGAGGCTCATACAACCTTAAATTCTCAACATTAACAACAGCATAAATTTGCATATATGAAGGCAAATCCAACCTAAAGGCATTGTTACCAATCTTTTCCAAAATTTTGAATTGACCATATCTAATTGGTTTGAACTTGTTACCTTCTCCTTGGAGCCTCTCTTTGTTAATGTGAAGCCAAACTTCATCACCAACTTGGAACTTGTGATCTCGATGATGCTTGTTGTGCCTTGCTTTGTACTTGCCTTGGCTTTTCTCAAATTTCTCTTGAACCTTTTGGTGTACTAATTGTATTTGCTCAATGAAATTTCTTGCTTTGTCTATGTCACTACGACCTTCAATAACAACATCTTTGCCAAAAATAAAATCCAAAGTAGATTTAGGCAAGTATCCCATCCATGCCTAAAATGGCGATGTTTGAGTGGAAGAGTGCTTGGCTTGGTTGTAAGCATATTGAATATAGTGCAATTGTTCATCCCACAACTTAGGATGCTTGCTGCAATACCCACATAGAAGATGTATCACTATTATGCTCACCAATTCTATTTGATCATCTGTTTGTGGATGAAAATTTGTACTCTTTTTCAGTTTGTTGCGCATGAATCCCCACAATTTTGACCAAAAATTCCCCACAAAGCGAGAATCTCGATCACTAACAATGGATGTGGGCAATCCAAAATGCACCCAAGCATTTTGAAAGAATAACTGAGCATTTTTTTCAGCTGTAACTTGCTTTTTACATGGCATAAAAATACACATTTTGCTGAACATATCCACAACTACATACAAATAATCATGACCTCTTTTTGACAATGGAAGACCTCCTACAAAATCCATAGAAACACTCTCCCATGGTCGTGAAGGAACCAGAAGTGGTGTGTACAATCCTAACTTCCTATTGCTAGGCTTACTGATTGCACATAATGAACATCCTTTTATAAAATGAGACACACTTTCAAGCATATGCAGCCAATAACAATACCTCTGTAGATGTGCCATCGTCTTACTTACACCGAAATGACCAGTAATAAGAGAAGTATGTGCCTCTCTAATGATGTTAACTCTTTCTCCCTGTGGAATACAAAGCTTACCAAGATGGTACAACAAGTTATCAAACAAATGATAATCCAATTCCTCTACTTGGTTACCTTGACTCAAGCTTGCATAAACATCTTGAAAGTCATTATCTAATGCATATTTCTCAATATAACTTTCATGTAAAACAGAATTATGCTTGAGTAAAGTAGTTGCACTAACAATCGGCCTAGAAAGCATATCAACAACTTTATTGTAGATACCTTTCTTATACGTGATTACCAAGTGGAATTGTGGAAGGAAACCCATCCACCTGAAGTGCCTTGATTGTTGCAACTTTGATTGAGATTGCAAGTATTGTGATGGCTAATGATCAGTGCGAATGATTGTTTCCTTACTCATCAGGTAGTGTTTCCATTTTTTCACACTTTGTACCAATGCATACAATTCCTTGTCATATGTAGGATAGTTAATCACTGCACCATTAAAAGTTTCTGAATGAAAATAGATAGGCTTACCATGTTGCATGAGGATTGCACCCATAGCGTAGTCACTAGCATCTGTCTGAATCTCAAATTATTGTCTCAAATATGGAAGTGCGAGTACAGGAGTTGTACCGATCTTTTCCTTCAACACATCAAAGGCCTTTTGTTTTTTGCCTCCCCACTAAAAAACCTTTTTCATGCTTGTCAATGCATGCAAAGGAGCTGCTATAAGAGAAAATTAGCAATGAATTTCCTCAAATATTGGGTTGCTCCAGGAAAACTTCTTACCTCTGTAATTGTCTTAGGCCTTAGCCAATTTACAATGACATCAACCTTGGAGGGATCTATTTTCAACTCACCTCCTCCAACAATATGACCCAAGTAAACTAAAGAATTCTTTCCAAACTCGCACTTTGACATCTTAAGATACAACTGTTCTTATTTCAAGACATCAAGTACTTTTCTTACATGCATGACATGTTCATCACGGTATTTACTAAAAATTAATATGTCATCTAAGTAGACTATGACAAATTCATCAAGAAATTGCCTCAACACATCATTCATCATGCGCATGAATGTAGCAGGAGCATTACATAAACCAAACGGCATAACTAGCCATTCAAACAAACCCTGTTTTGTTTTGAATGTTGTCTTCCAAATGTCTCCTTCAACTATTCTAATTTAATGGTAGCCACTTCTTAAGTCTAGATTAGTAAAATACTTTACATCTTTTGATTGATCCATTAAATCATCTATTCGAGGTAGTGGGTAAGAGTTATTTACCGTAATTTTGTTTAATGCACGAAAGTCCACATGCATGCGCCACATTCCATCCTTCTTTTGCACCAAGACAATAGGTGAACCACAAGGCGGGGAAGATGGTTTGATGATCCCTTTATTCAACAACTCTTGGATTTGTGTCTTAATTTCTATGCTTTCCATCACTGACATCTATAAATGCCAATGTTAGGAAGAGGACAATCTTGTTGCAACTGTATCTCATGCTGGATTCCTCTCTTGGGAGGTAATCCCATTGGTTCCTGAAACATTTCATCATATTGGTTAACTACGTCAACCAATTCATATTTCAAATTCGAATCACAACCTTTAAAAGCTTCACTATCAACATCATTTTTGGGTTTCATCATGAGAAGCACGAAATTCTTGCTCGAATTCACTAGTCTTTTCATCTACCCTGCATTAACAAGCGAAAGATTTGTTTTCTTGTTGTGAGCTCTCACAATATATTCTACTCCATTTTTTAATAAATGATATTTTTTTTCATTTCGATGGAACATAGATTTTCTTTCATAAAGGTACAGGCTGCCCAAAATGATGCCACAGATATCTAACGGTACAACGTCAAGCTACACTTCATCTATGAATTTTGTAGTGATAGCAAATTTCAATTTACACTTTCTCGTGACCTGCAATTGCACATTGTCATATGCCCATCCAAGTGGATACGGTTTATGATGTGGAATAATTTCCAGATTTAAACTCTTCACAATGTTTTCAGAAGTAAGATTGGCTTGAGAGCTGCTATCAAACAATGTATCAATCTTATTATGTTTCAATATCACCCTTATGTGAAATAGCTTTATTCACCTCTTTTCAATTGGAGTTTCATTTTGCGAGTCTAATGAACTAGTGTTGGCAATGGATTCTTTTCCTTTTAACCCCATGAATGTGATTTTGGTTTCAACACCCGAATCGGATCCTAAATCATGTTGAGTGGTTGCAGTATTCTTTTGTTTTCCCCTGTTGTTGTTCTTTTTTATTTAATTTCGGGTTGAAGCTTCCAACAGTGAGCTTCATTGTGACCCTCTGTGGAACAGTGTTTGCATGTAACTTTCTCTTCTTCTTTTTTTATAGATGCATTTTTCTTTGCCTTTCCTTTGAAATCCTTTTCCTTTCCTTTACTCTTAAATGGATTTTTACTACCTTCTTTTGGGGTGTTTTTCCCTCTTGCCTTAAGATGAGTGGCTTGCACACACACATCATCTAGATTATTGAGATTAAACATTAAGATAGTATGCCTAAGGTAACTATGTAAACTCCCTATGTACTTCAGAAAAGTGTCCTGTGACGACAAATCTACACCTAACATCAGAGACCTTTTTCTGAATTCTTGGGTGTAATCTTGAACATTTTGACCCTTAAGTTGTCTAAAGTTCTTCTAATTCATAATGGCTTTCTGCATATAATCTAGATGTTAGAATTGTCTTTTGATTGTAGTAATGAAATTAATCCAAGAAATAGAGATCTTACTATGTTTTTTAATCTCCTCTTAGGTCTTTGATTCCCACCATACTAGTGTTGCACCCTCCATTCTCAAGGAAGCTAACTAAATCTTTATGTCATTCTCTTGAAGGTTTTGAATCCTGCAATACACCTCCGACTGACAAATCCAATTATTAAGATTTTTTTATTTACTTCACCATTATACATGGGAAACTTGAATTTAACATCAAGTTTTAAAAATGGTGATTTAGCAGTTCCTTTTCAAGAATGATGATGAGTATGAGTAAGGGTTGTATTAGTGGGTGAGTGTGAATATGCTTTTGAAGAAGAATATGAAGAATATGTTGGAGAGGGTGGAGGTTTGTCTCCATTCCCATTACCTCCTCCTGAGAGGGTGGAGGTTTGTCTCCATTCCCATTACCTCCTTTTCCATTACCTTCTCCTGAAGAGCCTTCTCCTTTGGTAGGTTTGGAACTGTCTCCTTGCAACATGTTATTCCTCTCTTCATAGAGGACCTTCACCATCTTTGACATATCAAAGAAATCCTTTCTGAAGGTCTTCTCATCTTCTGTCATGTTTGTAGATTCTCCTTCATGAGACATGATCTTTGGAGTCTCAACTGCAACTTGAGGCTGAACTGGTGTTGGAGATTGTGACAACCTTGCTCTTCTTCCCCTTGACCCAACTTTAGGGCTTCCAACCAGCTTTCCTTCACCTCTTTTGAGTTTTAACCTTGTAAGCATGACATAAACTTGCAAACAACTAAATCCTTATTTCACAAAGAAAACCTAGTACTCTAATACCAAATTGATCTGATTTAGAATATTAGTTTGTAGTGCTAAGATCTTCCTTGGATTATAAAAAAAATGCTTTCATTGTGCTTAAGGATTCATCAATTTTTGCAAGTAAAATGAAGATTTTTTTATGTTAATTTTATGAGTAATTTAACATAAACCAGAAAATGAACAACAGCATAAACATATACGAAACATCATCAAAAACACATTACAAAAAGCACATGATAAAGGAGTTCACCCCTCCTGGGATACGTCTCCTTGATCTAGCTTCCAATGGCTTGGGCCTCTCTATAGGTTCAAAAGTGTAAAAATATGTGTTTACAATGCTCAAATGCTTTTGAAACCTGTCGAATCAGTCCAAAATAGTCAAAAAAATGGTTGTCTAGCCTCTTTTTCCATCCAATTTGGTGAAAAACTGAAGAATTTATGACTTCCCCTTGTTTTCCCATTATTCGCTCCACAAATTGCCCCATTTCTGGTATGATCCTACAAATTATCTCCAAAAATGCGCTAACAAGGCAAAAATTTTGTCGGGCGTCGGGCCATAATTTGTCGACATCGACTGTCTTATCGCAAATCGCAATCAGCAGAGTTCTACGGGCATATGGTTTGTCAACAAGGCGAGCAATGTGCGATTGTGATGTGGTCGACTAGACGGGAGTATTAACCGGAACATAAAGTCACTTCGCATCCGTGATCCTTTTTCATTTCGCAATTGGCGGATAAATTGGGGTCTTGTATATGCGGGACTTTGTAGAATGCCACGATTTGCGATTGCGAGATCGCATCGCAACCCGGTACCTACCGGGGACCAATTCTATAATGCTAACCCTTCGCTAATATACGATTGCGATTCATCGCATCGCACCTTCGGCTGATTCTTGAAAACCTTCCCGCCTTCCTTATCGCATCGCCCCCTTCCCTTCTTGAGGGCCGATTTTTAACAACAACCCGCTTGCGATTGTGATTTGCGACATGCGGGGGCCAATAGCGTCTTTCCACTTGGTACCTACTCGTTCGGTTAAGGACCTTGCCACATCATCCAATGCTGCCATGTGAGCAAGTCAAACCTAAACTTTGACTTGTTATAACTTCTACATACGAGCTCATATTTGAGTTTCATTCGCACCATTGGAATCAGAATGACGAGCTCTTTGATCTAAAGCTAAGTTTATCAATATTATGACACTTTGATTTTTTAGCCTAATTTTGAGCACCTGATCATTGAACCTAGTCAAAGTTGTTTCTCTACTCTAGTAGTATTGGTGCACAAGAAGGATGGATGGTGGCACATGTGTCCAGATTATAGGGAGCTCAACAAGCTCACTATTAAAGATAAATTTTCCATTCCTGTCATTGATGAATCGTTGGATGAATTACATGGAGCAATTTACTTCACCAAGCTAGATCTTCATTCAGGATATCATCAAATTAGAATGAATACTAAAGACATTCAGAAAACAACATTAAGAACTCATGAGGGTCATTATGAATTTTTGTTCATGTCTTTTGGCCTTACTAATGCACCTTCCACTTTTCAAGGTTTGATGAATTTCATTTTCAAACCCTTCCTTAGAAAAATTGTGTTAATATTTTTTGATGATATAATAATCTAGAAAAAGTCTTGGAAGGATCATGTTCAACATGTTGACAGGGTGCTCAAACTATTGGAGGAGAAACAATTATATACAAAAACCTCCAAATGTTTCTTTGGAGTACATGAGGTGGAATATTTGGGACATATTTTATCTCATAAGGGTGTTAAGGTAGACCCTAACAAAATTAAATCCATTAAAGAATGGAAAATCCCCACAACCATAAAGCATCTTCGAGGATTTCTCGGGTTGACAAGGTATTATCGCAAGTTTATTAAGAAATATGGGAGAATAATGGCACCTCTAACATCATTAATGAAGACAAATACATTTTCTTGGGTTCCAAAAGCAACGAAGGCCTTTGAACATCTTAAAGAGGCAATGTGCCAAGCACCTATCTTGTTACACCAAACTTCACAAAAAAAATATTGTGGAATGTGATGCTTCAGGAAATGGAATTGGTGTTGTCTTAATGCAAGAAGGAAGACCCATTGCTTTTGAAAGTCATCCAATCAAAGGAAAGTATGTACAGAAACCTATTTATGAGAAGGAAATGTTGGCAATACTACATGCACTAAATAAATGGTGTCCTTGCCTAATGGGAAGACACTTCAAGGTAAAACTAAATCATGATAGTCTTAAATACTTTTTGGAGCAAATATTATCTTTAGAAGAGCAACAAAAATGGGTGACAAAGCTGTTGGTTATGACTTTGAAATCATCTACAAAAAAAAGAAGCAAAATGTTGTTGCGAATGCACTCTCTAGAAAGGATGAGGATGGGGAAGCATTGATTTTTTACATTTCTATTATCCAACCTCGGTGGATAACCGAAGCAAGGGATGAATGGAAGAATGATGAAGAGGTTTGGTCACTCATTCAAAACTTGCAGCAAGATCCCTAAACATCTGATACATTTAGCTATAAAATTATCCACTATGGTACAAAGATGACTTATATCTTTGTAAGGATTCCCAACTCAAACAAAATATTCTTTTGGAATTGCACACCTCTCCCTTAGGAGGGCACTCTAGATTTTTAAAAACTTACCATAGGGTCAAGAAGGAATTTTTTTGGGATGGCCTTAAATCTTATATTCATAAGTTTGCAGCAGAATGTCTGGTTTTCCAACAAAATAAAGTTGAGACAATTAAGACCTCGAGTCTGTTACAAACTTTAGCCATTCCAAGTCAGTGTTGGGAAGAGGTCTTAATGGATTTTATCACAGTTTTACCCAAGTCTGAAGGAAAGAGTGTCATCATGGTGGTAGTTGATATACTTACCAAGTATGCATAATTTTTTGAATTATCTCGTCCTTTTAAATCCAATATAGTTGTTATTGCATTATGGAAACAATTCAAAAGCTTCATGGAAATCCAAAGATTGTAGTAAGTGACAGAGATCCCATTTTCACTAGAAATTTCTAAACGGAATTATATTCTTGCCTTGGTACTCAATTAGCTCATAGCTCATCTTATCATCATCAATCCGATGGGAAAACTGAGATAAAAAACAAATGTTTGGAAGGATATCTTCGTTGCTTTGTATCTGATAAACAAACACAATGGGTCAAGTGGTTACCTCTAACTAAATGGTGGTATAACACTTAATTCCATACTGCAGCAAAAATGACCCCATTTATGGCATTTTATGGATATCATCCACCATCCATCACATCATCTTTAAGAGAAAATTACAAGGTTCAAGCAGTGGAAGATCACATCGAGCATCAACAACAAGTTCTCTAACTCTTAAAAGATAACCTCATGCTGGTGTAGAATCGAATGAAACAACAGGTAGATCAGCGTCACAGTGAAAGAATTTTTTATGTAGGTGACTAGGTATTTTTACGACTAAACCATACAAACAAATGTCCCTCAAGCAAGCTAAGAAGGATAATAAATTATCACCCAAGTACTACGGTCCTTACAAGGTGTTGCAAAAGATTGGTACTATGGCATAACAATTGGCGTTGCCTGCATCTTCCCGAGTACACCCAGTGTTCCATGTTTCATGCTTAAAGAAGGTTATTGGTGACAAGCTTCAAGTTCAAACAGTGCTTCTAGAACTTAACGAAGAAGGAAAATTCATAATTAAGCCTGAAGCAGTCAGGGAAACAAGAACCAACAGTTATGGAATCGATCAATTTCAGAGTATCTCATTAAGTGGAAGAAATTACCCGTTGAATATTCCAAATGGGAGGATGAGAATTTTTTACAGAATCATCCAGAACTACTCAAGCGTTGAGGACAACACTTTTTTGAAGGAGATGGGCATGTTAAATCCCTATAATACTAGTGTATCCCCCTTATTATTAGTGTTGTGCCCATGTAGCCCCATATTCTTATTGTTGTGCCCAATAGAAGCCCACTATTGTTATTGTTGTGCCCTTACATTATTATTGTTATGTAGGCTTTGATTATATTGTGACCCCTTAGACTCCTATATATACAAAGGAGGTATTTTCATTCGTATCATCCAAGAATTTCTCATTTATGTAATGTAAAGGAGGTTTCCCCCTCAAAGAGGATAAATTTTAAGTCGATGATCTATCTATTTATGATTTGGTTGCATAATAACTTATCAACAAAATGGTGAATACCACATACCATATTCATAACAAATATACCAAACTTTTAAAAACCCTCACTTTATATACCATGACCTTATAAAAACCATTGAACGCACTTTATATGTCACTTATACAACTCATAATTTACATATGGTCATTAAAAAGGAGTTCGGCCCTTTCGTGTATCACTAACCATTCATGCCCACAACCTTATAAATACATGTTCATCCACGACCTCAACAAAAAAGGATTTAGAGGGCATAAACTTCAAACTATATGTCATATACAACATGCATATGTCAAACCATTCAATATTATTTTAGCGCAGAGGCCTTTGAGACTCGGTCTTCTACAACCATAAAAAAATCCAATGCACAGTTCCAAGAAAATATTCAATGCATAGTTTAGGCACGTAAAAATTCAACGCACCATTCAACGCTAGGTGTAAACTAAGCACTCACCAACTCGACTCCTACTGTGATCAGTGCTCCAAAAATAGTCTCGACAACAACCCATTCAACACACAACAACCAGGGAATAAATTATTCAATATTCAAATACAGAACCTCCTTTATTTAGTACTCAACATAGAGAATAAACCACAGACATGACTTCCTTACTGCAATTGAACACAACCCTTCTCAAAATAAACCAGAACCGATCACGACCTTCGTGAAAATATATACAATTTAATGCATCAAAGTCTTCAACGCACCAAGTGCATAGGGACAGAGGATGGCAAGGATTAGCAAATATGACAGACTACAAAAAAATGGCAGAAGGGAGGTACAAGGGTAGAAAGGGATGCCAAAAGTTGAGGAGATGGCTATGATACCATGTCAGGTCAAAAGTAACTCCACGAATGAATTTGTTGCATTTTCATTAAGATGGAACATGATTATATACAAGGAGAACGAGAATATTAGGTTTCATCTCCTAATGTCTCTTCATCTTCCAACTTCTCTTTCTTTTGCTATTTACAATATTTAAATAGGATCCCTAATCCCAAAGATTAGGTGTTCAACAATGATTAGAGAATTTCAAATAAATAAAGGAGATAATTTAAAGTGAAAATGGGATAGCAAGGACAAGTTCATATACATATCTTTTACTCACAAAACTTCTTTAAAATCCCCGTTGAAGAAAAGAAATCAAGGGACTGAGAAAGAAAGCAACTAAGCCATAGGAAGAAATGCAACATAATCATACTTGATTTATGTATCTTGTACATACTTTGTGCGCAATTTTGCATAAAACAACTTACATATTCTCATTAGGTGTTTCTTGAAGATAAGAAAGGTATGAATAATGCTTCTTCTTCTTTCTTTTATTCTTTTCCTTTTCTTTCTTTCTTTTTTTTCCGTTATGTTTTCAAACTCTGCCAATTGGCTACACGGTTTTCCAACATAAGCCTGCCTGACTATGCCTTTCAAGAAGCTTTTCACAATGGAAAATATTTTTTTCCTAAGTGATTTTAGATAGAAATTGGTTTTTCACAACACTAAGTATCAAAAGTGCCCAAAACCAAGTTCTCATTGCCAGATCTTATTTTCTTTCTCTATTTTTTTACTCTCACTAACAAGGAGAGATCAAAGGGTCGAAAAATCTAGCGGAAATGCCACCTTACATATAATCTGCATATCGGCTTGTTTCATAAGGGCTTGGGTGAATTCCTCCTTTGATTGAGGTTTTTGATATAGCCTTAATTGTTGTCCATTTTCCATCAACAGAGTCTGACTAATATCAATGGTGCACAATTTGATAGAACCATTAACATATATCGTGTCAACTTCGTATGGCCCAAGCCAATGAGTGTAGAATTTTTCCTTGAAGTCTTTATACTTTGAATCGAACAAAAGATCCCAATCTCCTTTAAACTTCTTCTCTTTGATGAATCTATCATGCCATTTTTCCTGTAGTTGTTGAACAAAATTTGTCTGTTGAAGGGAATCCTAGTAGAGTTCATCAAGTTAAATAATCTTATCTAGTCGATTTTTTTGTGCCTCTTTGAGATCCATCCCAACTTGAAGCATGGTCTCTTACGAGTTTTGATTTCAAATTTAACTAGAAGTACCGCCTGCCTCTCATACACAAACTGGAAAGGGGTGAGGCCTGTAGTGCTCCTCTAAGTGATTCGATAGCCCCAAAATGCCTCTGTGAATTTTTCAGCCCAATCCTTATGACTTTGTTGAATTGTATTTTTCAGAATGATGCAGAATTGCAACTGCTCAAGAAATTTTAATCTAAATCAAGAGACACAATTCTACTCTACTAGTCTGTGGAATTTCATTCACATTTTTGAACAACAATCTCGAACATGCAATAAGAAATAACACGCATGCACAATATTTTTCTAGGGGAAATAAACTATTAAAAACCCCTGAAGCCTACTTGCATTAAATGAGATTAATAGAGATGTATTACAATTGCTAGCTCTGTTTAAGCTCAACCTGCAAGTGAATAACCTATCTCTCTTCTCAAGGAGAACCTCTAACCTACACTTAGTCAATTTTTGTCTCATTTTCAACCCTTATTTCCTTGTGAAATTCCTGAGGAATTAGGCCCCTGTTATTTAGGAATTTTCCTCCAATTGATTGAGCAATTCCCAAGGTTGAATACCTAACTGCATGCAACACCTGTATACTCAAGACTAGTGTACAACTGATCTTGCACTGCCTTGGAATCTCCACCATAGCAGGGAACTCGAATTATCTACATGCACTAGTTATTTTGGGTTGATTGATCAGTTAATTGGATAACTGAGTTATATTTTTGTCCCACTACACAACTGACCTTCCACTAGTTCATCCAATTGTTAGAACTACTTTAACTAAACTCAACTACATATAACTGAAATGGATTACTAAAATTTCGAAATCACACACGCTTAACTGCAATCTGATCCCTCTAACTCGAATTTATTTAGTTATCTGAGTAAAAAGAGCTATGTCACACAAGTTAACTGCATCCAAGTTGTATGTTGATGTGGAAATTCGAATTTTCTCAATTTTACCAAGGTAAAGTCAAATTGAGATTTTCTTGCTTCACTTTTCAACACTCGCTCTCAGCAAGAAAGGGATTATCAACCACCCCTATCCTACACCTGTGTAACTCGAACTTCCCTCTTGACAAAGCCTTTGTCAAGATGTCAACATCTTGTTCCTTTGTTGCAATGTATTGTAGCAACATTATCCGCCTCTACACATAATCTCGTATATGATGATGACGAATATCTATATGCTTGGATCGATTACAAAATATCGGATTCTCAAAGAGCTTAAAGCAACTTTGATTCTCACAATAGATCATGGTTGGATCCATCATCTGACCAAACAATCCCACCAGTATCTTTCTCATCCAAATCACCTCACATGATGCTTGACTTGTAGTCATGTATTCTGCTTCTGCTGAGATGAGCGCTAAAAAACTTTGCTTCCTGTTGTACAAGGAAACCACCATGAACCCAAAACTAAAAATTCCACATGATGTACTCTTTAAATTATATGGACTCCCTACTCAATCTATATCTACGAAGCACACAGCTTCACTCCCTCTGTATGTATGTACCATAATCCATACTAGGTAATGCCTCTAAGGTACCCTAAAACATGCTTCGTTTCCTTCCAATACAATTTGGTTTGCCTAACCATAGCTTGGCTCAGCTAGTTGACTACATAGTACATATTTGGTCATGTGTTCACGAGATACATCAGTGAACCCACTAATTGTCGATAAATGGTAGCGTCCACCTCTTCACCTGAAGTGGCAGTCTACTTCCTCCAGTTGGTCACCAGAGGTGTCTCCATGGGCTTACAACTCTCCATGAAGAATATTTGTAGTATCTCATTGGCATACTTGCCTTGAGACACAAACAATTCCCCATCACCTTGCCATACTTCCAGCTCGAGGAAGTAGTGCATGATACCCATGTCCTTCATTTCAAATTCCCTTGCAAGATCCTCCTTGCAAGAATTGATAAACTACTCATCACCAGTTAATATTAAGTCATAAACATATAAAACAATGACAAGCAGTTTACTTTCTACTAAAATATGATAAAGGTTCGCATCTACTTCACTTTTGGTGAAGCTCAAACCATCGAGATAACTATTGATCCTAGTGTACCAAGCACGAGGTGCCTATTTGATACTGTACAATGCTCACTTGAGTATCCACACATGAGACTCTAGATCAATTATCTCGAAACCTTCTAGTTGCTCAATGTACACCTCTTCCTCAATAACACCATTTAGAAATGTTATTTTACATCCATCTGGTGGATCTTCCACCCCATCTGCGCAACCAATGCAAGAATTGATCTAATGGACAAATACCCATCTACAGGAGAAAAGGTTTCATCATATTTAATCCCCTCAATTGAGAGAATCCTTTGGCCACAAATTTGGCCTTATACTTCTTTATGCTTTTGTATATTGCATGCTTAACCTTGAAGATTCATCTCGAACCCACAACTAATTTATCTGTTGGTCTTGGGATCACTTCCCAAACATTGTTCTTTATAATGGATTTGTACTCTTCCACCATTGCATCAGCCCATACAAGTTTCTCTCTTGCTTCATTGAAAGAGAATGGCTCAGTCTCTACCATCTCAGTCATTAGAACCATGTAGCTAGTGTACCTCCCAAGTGACCTCCTTTGCTTGCACAAATTTGAAGGAGCTCCCACATTCTCCCTTACATCCTTCAAAAGTTTATCAGCTTCCCTAGTTCTTTTTTTGCCTTCTCTGGGTTGTTCTAATTGAGTGAATTTCTCCACTCTCTTCTCCTCAATTTGTGCCTACTCCACAATTTCCTGAGGCTCCTCCTTTGGAGCTAAAATATCCTCTCCTAGTGGGATCTGAAGCTCCCTCTCAAGAGAGCACCGCATCGCTTTCTCCTCATCAAACATTACATCCCTTCACACCACTGTCATTTTGATGGAAGGTAATCACACACGGTAATTGTGTGGAGTTTCGGTGTAGCCCAAAAAAACTCCCAACTTTGTTGTTGACTCAAGCTTCTTCCTCGAATCTTTAGAGGCATGGCAGTAAACAAAGGCTGCAAAAATCCTGAAGTGGGACACATTCGAATTTTTCCCCGAGAAATCCTCCTCTAGTGTAATCATACCAAGAATTTGATGAGGACTCTGGTTCTACAAGTACACTATTGTGTTACATGCTTCAACCCACAAATGCAGTGGTAGGCCTTGGTCATGTATCATAGCTCTCACAACTCAAATAATTCTCTGATTCTTTCTCTCATCTACCCATTCTACTATGGGTTGTGGGGTGTTGTCATCTCTCTTTGAATGCCTTCTTTTTCACAGAAACCCTTGAAGTCATTCAAAACATACTCACCTCCATTGTCACTCTTGAGAGCATTCACCTTCTTGCTGGTTTCTTTCTCAACTATTGCCTTGAATTCTACGAACTTGTAGAATCTATCATCTTTCTTCCGTGTGAAGAAGATCCAACACTTCCTTGAGAAAACATCAATGAAAATGATAAAATACTTTTGTATGGCAGTGGAGGTTGTGGAGAAAGGTCCACAGACACTTGAGTGGATCCTTTATAATATTGTATGTTCTTTTTTGCCCCTATCATGGAATGTGGACTTTTCATACTTTCCCAAGGTAAATCCTCTGCATACATCTTGTTTCTCAAGTGCTCCTTTAGGGAGGCTAGTGGTTATTTGCTACATAATATTCAAAGCGGTATGATGGAAATGGCCAAGTCTTATGTGCCAAAGTTCACTAACATAGCACTCTTCACTTTCTCTGCCTTACTGCTTAATGCATCACAAGCTTCCACATCCGGATTATACAGGTTCTTCACGTGAACCATGATCTGCTTCACCTGTTGTTGGGTTGTGTTATATTCTTTCCACGTAGTTAACAAGGGTTTTGAGGCGTACCTGTAACCCCACTTTATGGGGTCCAAGGCAGCGCCCCGAAAAAATTGGTATTGGACCCTATGTTAGTTTGGGCGGACCCACCTATGGTTTTGTGCATGATTTTTGCACATCTTTTTTGGACGCAATGGTTTTCAGTCCATGGTATTGGATGCGATGGTTTTCAGTGCATGGTATTGGATGCTTCGGCATGTATAAATATGTATTGTAACATTGAAAGGAACATAATGAAAAATCAAGCTGGTAGTCTCGGTTTTGGGATCCATTGGGAAAATCGCTGTGTATATGTGTTTTATGTGTTATGCTCTCACATTGTTTATTTTTCTATGTTTTAGAATTCGTATGCAGGTAATTTTTGTACAGGTTTAAAACGTACATTTGGAACCAGAGCTATTTTTGGCTTCAAGGGGACGCCTTTGCTGCTGAGGGGTTTCGCTCAGGCCTGTGGTAGACCCTGATCAGTGGGAGATCTGCGAGATCGATTGTGGTGGTGAAAGAAGATGGCGAGTGGTGGAAAGATAAAGATCGAGAAATTTAATGGTCAGAGTCTTGAGTTATGGAAACTCAAGATGGAGGATCTGTTGGTGGATAAAGATCAATGGATCGCGGTAGATCTAGGTACTAAACCAACGGAAGTGACTGATGAAGAATGGAAGAAGTTGGATCGGAAGGCAAAGAGCATAATATGATTGTGTGTCTCAAATTCAGTATTGTTGAATGTATCAGGGGAAGCTATGACAAAGGCTTTGTGGGACAAGTTAGGGACTTTGTACCAATCTAAGTCTCTGGTGAATAAACTGTT
>APFE031104770.1:10787-25882 GCA_000404065.3 Pinus taeda
ATTGGCCTGTTGCTATATTGGAAAAAGTTGCTCAAAAAGAAATTAGTTTTGATATTTACTTTAAAAATGAAAACTTAAACAAAAGGAAAATTTCTAGGAAATTAGATATATTTAGATTCTGAAACCCCATTTCATTTTTGTGAAATCTTCTTGAAATTTAGAAGTACTGTAAAGCATTTTAATGTTTTCAAATAGCCAAAAAACGGTTATCAATATCAAAACAGAAACTAATTCAATCTTAGCATCTTCAACTCTTACCCTGTCATCCATGCTCTCTTAAGGAGAAAATTGTCCATCCCATTTATCAAAGTTTATGATTACTCAGAGTGTAATTCTAAAATATATTTGATATAAAAGATAAGGGGTCTTATCACAAGCCTGCTTACCATGATCATTGGGGAATAATTTAACTGACATTACCAATACTGCATACCAAAACAAGGTAATGGCCTATAATCATAAGACAAGCGGTCCCATCACGAGCCAACTTGTTCAGTTAGATTACAACCAGTGAATGGCATTGTCAAACAGCTAGCCACCAAACCAGGACAATGGCTTTTTATCTTGCAAAATAATAAAAAAGAGAAAGAAATACAAAATATGAAGGCATATTTTTGGATTCATTCTTTTAATTATACTCTGAAATGGATGGGATAATGGACAATCAAATGGTTAAAAGGTATCCCTGTCGAGACTATGAACGTTTGCTGGCAGCAGAGGCTCTATCTATGACAAAGAAGTCATTAAAAAGCTAAGTTGGAAAGGTTCTTTGTTTTATCATTATCAACCAATAAAGGCTAATTAAAAACTTAGAATGCATTTAATTTTAATAAGAGAAGGAACTAGCAAAAATAGCTTTTATTGGATTCAGAATTTATGTATACCCAGTTATATTTGAATTTTCCTTTTTGGTATGATTTCTATATAAAGAAAGTTTAAGTATTTCAACATTTTTAAGAGATAACTGTTTCTCCCAGTGAATCGCCAATTGTTGTGCTGTACAACAACCCCCCATTTCATAAAATTTTCTTTAACTATAATATGAAATGGGTCCCTTTTTAGATTTATGAATAAAATTGGTATCAACTCATCCTTTATCAAAAGGTCCGAAAGAAGAAATACATTATAAACCTTTTGAATAAATATAAATCGGTCTTACAAAATAAATAAATAATTCTTTATTATTGCGATGAAGCGATCGCAAGACCGCATATCGCAACAACAAGGGATGCATAACGAAAAGACCCATTGGTTTAATCCGATCCGAAAAGTGAATAACTATCGGATATCGGGAAAGGCAAGCAAGTGTAACAAAAGGCCCTCGCACTTTTCTTCGATGCGATATCGCTATCGGCAACCGGGGAGTGTAGCGCACACACGTTAAGTACACCTTTATAAAACTCCCGGTGCGATAAGGTGTATCGCCATCGGGGACCGGGGATTTTGCAATAACACAAATATTATTACCCAAGCATTTCTCCGATTCCGATTGCGATAAAGCTAAGCGCGAATTTCAAAAAAGATTGAAAAGGCTTGGGTATATTATGTTAGATTATTATTAAAAGCCTTCCTGTTCCCGATAGCGATTCACTTGTGATTAACCGCCAAAAATCAAAGCCACACTTGAATGAATCATTCAGCGAATAAACGATATGATGGGCATTTAAATGATTGACAGGTTAAAGTGGCCAATTAATGGAGCAGTTATGCCGAGATCTCCCCAGAGATTGTATCTGCGAAAGTATTATTTTAATCCTTCATTATTCATTCATTGATATAACTCTTTCATATTTGGCTTGCACCACATATTCTCTGTATTACGTTCATTTTATCTCCTGCGCAGAGCTCCGCCGAAGCAACAAATTTAAGCCAAATGGGGAAGAAATGCAAGAGATTTGCAGCAGCTTCAGCTCCCGCAGTAACATGACAATCTACTGCTGATCCAGGACCAAGCAAGAAAGGATTGATTTCAGACACTACCTGTCTTGGCCTCGGCAACACTAGCTGGCAAAGCATCTATAATTTAATTGAAGCTGAAGAGCCTGAAACGGTATCAGTGCAAGCTACTGTAGATTCAACCAGAAAGTCAGAAGCTACCCTAAAGGATTTAGCTGACTCCTATCTACATCGAATAGCAGCTCGAGAGAAAATTCTTCCGTATACAGATGTAGTGCGGTGGGCAATTGAGGAAATCCCTATTACGAATAGAAAATTCTGCACAGTCGATAGGAGAGTCTTCGGCTCGTTTCAACTTAGTGATTTGAGAAAAATGTACCACTTGCCTGAACCACAAAAGAAATACAACAAAGCATTTATGGAGAAGTTCAGAAGTGAAAATGAAACTGAATCAACACCTATTCGGGAATGGAGACAGAACCCCGCAAGGCACAAGCATGAATCTTCGAGTAAGTACTCTGTCGATTCATTATGTTCTCCTTATTGTTACGCCAGGGTGATGATGTGTAGGATTTGGGGATTACATGATTCCGCAAAAATCACAATTGAAATGGTTCCTTTAATGGAAGCGGCAGTCAATAGTGAGATAATGGATTGGGGAAATATATTATCTGATAAGTTAGCCACTGCTATTCTTGAGTTTAGAAATAAAACTCGCGTCACCGATAGGTCTATTCCTTCGTTTTATTTTAGTGCCTATATTTTAGATACTCTTTGTTTCAACTCTGAATTTCCTGCGCTGGGGTGGAGATGGACTCCACAAGTCCCCATGCCGATTCACATTTATCACTAGAAGCTGTGGAAAGCACATTATAAGGACCACCTGTATCAAGTTCGTAATGGTTTTATGTTGCCCATTTACCGTGCCATTTTTGACAAGCCTGCCCCGAAGATTTCTTCACAAGCAGAGGTTGACCTAACCGCTCTGGGAAACTGGTTCGGAGAGGATAAATTCACATACATAAGAGTTTTCGGCAGCCTTTCCAGGCCTCATGTCCTTCCTTTGTACATACCTGACAAGCTATTGGCTAGAGAATTAGCCTATCAGATTATGTCCACAGGAGCAACCAAGACTCTGAGGACTTCAAAGAAGTAGGTTTGGCCTCCTTTTCCTCTAAGATGCGGTGTCTATACTCTGCATCACTATAAGCATGCAGAGAAGGAAGCAGCAAGATTAATATGCTAAATCTTGCCACCATTCCTAATAGGCGATTTGACCCAAGGAAAGTCGTCTATAATGTGCTTGAACAGGCCAAACTCACAAAGTTTGATCATAAAGAAGACGATTTTGATGACTTATTTTCTTCGGCTGAGTCATTATTTCAGGTCCAAGCACTGGCTAAAATGAGATACAAATATGAAGGGTTAGTAGAATTCAATAAAGTCAGAGAGCAGAAGTTGCAAACTCTGCCTCTGGATTTACTAGCTACTGCCCCGACGACACAACCAAGCGAGCCTGAACAACGACTCATCGAAAAACCTCTTATTGCATCAAATATTCTTGAGACAGACAAAGAGAAAGAATAGGAGAAAATACAGAGGAAAGAGCAAGAGAAAATACAAGAGGAAGAGCAGAAAAAGGAGCAAGATAATGGCAGTGAGAATGTTAATGTGGATACCCAGATTGATCTGAAATTACTCCAAGAATGGCAGCAATTTGACTCCAACATAAGCAATCTGGAATGTCCGAAAGGTGTCGATACACCCAAAGCAACAGATACACAGGATACAACGTCAACAAAGGTTCCGAGTCAAGGAACCAGTGGCCTACCCCCTAGTACAGACTTAGAAAAAGGATCCCTCGGATCAAATCATTTTGCAGGTGGAGGATATACCTCCATTAGATGTCTTTTACAGTCCAAAACACAGGGCTGTAGTGAAGCGACAACGGAAAAGGAGAAGGCTTGATCAACCTTCCCTGTTTCCATAACAAACAGAGACAACCAATGTAGTTTGGAAAGAGGAGTTTGATCCTTCCGATGACCTAACGAAGCTTTCCCAGTATGCCGGAGCCTATTCGGTGGCCACCATGGACAAGGCATCGGAAGTGAGTAATCTACTAAAAGAAAAAGACCAGACAATTATTTCGTTGCAAATACAGCTATTTGAAGCACAACAGAAAGTTGAACAGTTGGAAGAGCAATTGTCAACACAACAACAATTAAATAATCAACTGAATAAGCAGTTACTTGAAGAAAAACAGAGATTAGACTCAAGCGCGATTCAAAAGCAGAAAGAATTATCAGAAGCATTAGCAAAGTTGAAGACGATGAATGAACTAAGGGCGAAAATGAAAGATGAGCAAATTGCTCAGCTATCACTTCAAATAGAGAAGTTCAAGAGTCTTCCACAACCTGCCGATTTCAGAATAGAAGCGCTACAGATTAATAAGGCATTAGTGACACAGATAAGACTGTTGTGTCATAATATTTCTCAGGTTGAGCCCTTTTGTGATATAACAACATCAATAATCGATAAATTAGTTGATGCTAGAGAGGATTTAGAGCAGGCCGACGAGACCTTGACAAATTTTCTTGCTTGGCAAGGCACTAGTGAGGGACAGGCAGCAAATCTGCCCAAAATCCTAGAATCACATAAGGAAATCCTATTCTTAGAATGGCAGTCTCAGTTGATGAAGGCAGAGAAAGAAGTTTCAAGATGTAGATTATCTACAAGTAACTTGATTGAATTAATCAATAACACTCTCTATTTATCTAATATGATTTCACAATGTACCCAGGTAAATTGCTATTGGCTAAGACATTGGAGCAAGCATGTAATCAGGAGCTGGAAAAGAATGGAAGGTTAATCGCAGGTATTCAAAGTTTAACTTGGGAAACCTATTGGTTGTTCCTAGTAAAATCATACAGCCAGAGAGCCGCCCTCAAGTGTCTAACAGATGCAATCAGTTGTATCATTCCCGAGATACACGATGCCACATACTCGGCTCAGCTCCATTCCCTTTTCAGCCGCCCTCCCAAATTGGAACCAATGCTTGCAATCTGCCAACTCAGATCAAAGGGAGAACAACCAAAGTGATGAATCATGCTACCGACTACCAACAAACTTGATGTGGAGAAGATATCAAGATCCAGTTGTACCAATTAAATAGCATTTTATTTTTGCAGTTAGTTAGTTTAATTAAGTATTTATAGACCCTTTCATGCATTTAGGAAGGGTCCTCAGTTTTTGTATAAGACTAAAACCTGGAAGCTGCACTATTGTACTTCTGGTATATTTTTATAAAGACTAGGCCATTATTCCAAATTTTAACGAAGAAACTTTTATGTGGATGTGCACTATTGCCTTGATATGAGAGTATCTCTAAGTTGAAAGAAGGAATTCGAATTGCGATTGATATTGGGAATGATTTACAACACATATGGTACTACTATCTATGATCTGAATTCATTCTTTTATGTGAATTATTATTTGATTACTCTTGCTATTATTGAATATATGTATGTGTTTTCAACAACATTCTTTATATTTTTCACTATTGAATGTTTAAAGGATGTTATTCTTTTAGTTATACATGTATCAGTAATATATAAAAGATAAGTGTAACAGTGTTTTATTAATTACTTTGTTCAACTATTTGAACAAAGCAATTATTATATCAATGAATGTCTTTGTTTATCAAATAGAGTCATCTATATGCTTATTTGTGAATAGAGATTATCAAACATTGCACTTAAAAATAGAAATTTCCCAGGATATAATAGTTATTCATATTTTTTCTTTTTTAGATTAAATCATTCATCCATTACCATTTTATTAGAAAACCAATCACTCATCCATCCCCCTTTTATTCATCATTGGGAAAATGGTCCCATTATCTCCAGTCGGACCCACCACACCAAACGGAAAAGGAGCTGCATTAAGGTCCGGACCGGGTGGTTTTCCCTGATGTTGTTGCAACGATTTTCGAGGCATCAACATTTTTGGCACTAGAAGGAGGGCATGAACTATGAATGGCGAGTAAATCAAAATCTATTGACCATTCTCAGAGTAAATCTCCCTCCACCTCTCCTCGGAGCTCTCGTTTGCATTCTGGAACACCAGCGTCCAAACGAGAAGAAGAGGAATCAACTACCACTGCTCAATCCCATCATACTTCAAAACGATTAAGTCCCGAGTCTCCTGAAGTTTAGTCTATCATCCAGAAACTTCAAGGATTTTTGATATCACCACAGAAATCTGAAGTATCTCAAGGCAGTGAGACTTCGCAATTCAATCTACCTCACCCTCTCACTAGACTTCAAAGCGGAAAGCTCGGTATTGAACCTACTGAGTTGCCTTTACCGAAAAGGAAAAAGGCTAAAAAGAACATTGTAGGATCTGACAGTGAGACCTTTTCTTCATCATCTTCCATTTCATCTTCTCCAGTGTGAAGTCAAACATCCACTCCCCCATTACATATTGTTGTTCAGCAGGGATCACCAACTTCAACATCACAACCTATTCAATCTTCAATACCAAATCCTCCCCAAACACCTGGAATTTCATCGGCAATTGTTATTAGTTCTAAGATGGCTCAACATCCATGTAATAGTCCTGGTGCGGTCACTATGCCTGCACCATTACATCCATTAGCTGATTATACCGATAAATGGTTACCGAAATTTAATCCAGATGCTGGAACATTAGCCGAAGAACATATTAACAATTTCATGTTATCAGATAATCTAAAACGAGTAATAGAAGAAGATGTTGTCATTAGGCTTTTCCCCTACACTTTACAAGGATCAGTTGGGTCTTGGTATTTTTCCTTACCCTTTGGATCCATTACCTGCTGGAACATCTTTCAAGAGCAGTTTCTCACTAAGTATGGCGACGATAGGTCTTTAGCGACACTAATTAATGATCTTTCGAATCTAAGGATAGAATCTAGAGAACCTATTAAGGAATTTAACTCCTGATTCAACAAACTCTTGAATAAGATTCCGACAGACTCCAAGCCAAGTGAGAAAATCAGAAGCGAGTGGTATATAACAGCCCTACCTTCAAATATAGCCATTTTTGTAGATAGGGCTGCAAACCAACTTTAGCCGAAAACATGAAAGAAGCGCTTGCTGTAGAGAAATGCATTATTGCTTTAGAAAAGAAAGCTACTCTCAAAGATAGGAAATCCAAAAAAGTTTCTTTTAAAGATGGTTCGAAGAAGAAAACCCCTAAAGATCCATATGATATGGAGGGTCTACAAAAGGTCCTCAAAACAATGTCAAATGAAATGGTTGAAATCAAAAAACAAGTAGCAGAAACTTCAACAAAGAATCCATTTAGGAATTTTAAGAAACCTGAGTCAAAACCACCAAATGTTATATCTAATGCAGACTCAGATCCTGAAGAGGAAGAAGAATATGAAACAGTTTCACCATCCGATGAACCCGAAGAAGAGGAGGTTGTCGAATGCCATGGAATGTGGGACTTCATATTACCCAACTCCGACACAGAAAATGAACAAGAAGCTTTCCCTGTGACTACCAGGAGTAAAGGTACTCCTGAACCTGTTCAATCAATTTCAAAGAAAAGGAGTGCAGGTACTACTACTACAAAGGAAAAGGTACCCACAAAGAAGTTGGCGACAACAACACCCCAAAATCAACCATCATCCTCAAATATACCTTCAACATCTAAGACGTTGATAGTATCGGATTCAATGGATTACAATATTATTGATGATATGAAGAAGACAAAGGCAAACATTACTATGTTTGAACTTAACAAACTCAAACATCAACATAAATTACTTCTTAAGGAACTAAATGCAGTACCTTCTTCACCTCTTCCTAGTGCTGTGATCTCTAAAGCTGCAAATGATTCAGGTTAACCGCCTTCTGGTAGAATTGAAGCTACTGATACAATTTTAATCGGAGACAGATCAAATTCCTATACTCCCCATTTCCTCTTGACCTATGAGATCTATAATCTAAATCTACACAACTGTTTGATTGACTCAGGGGCATCCTCTAATATAATGCTAGCTTTAGTTTGTTCCAAATTGAACATTGAACCCCAAAAGTCTGCAATTCATATTATGCAGTTGGATAGAACCAAGGTCCAGTTTTTAGGGGAAATCAACTCTGTAACTATCAGGTTATCAACTGATCCACGAGTGGTTTAGAGAATTGATATCTTAATTGCCAATATACCTGAATTTTATGGTTTAATATTGAGTAGGGATTGGTCTGAGAAACTCCATGGTTATATTTCAACTGATTGGTCCCATATGTTGCTACCCTACAAAGGAAAGCCAAGTCAAATCAAAATCGATCGGGAAAAACATATGACCCATACTGTCACTGAATCTGAACAGGATAATCAAACAATAAAATTTAATAATAATATTTTGGGGAATTACTCTTCCGAATCATTCTTTGGCAATTACACTGGCCAACCATCTCCTTTCTCAGTGAATAATTTCACATCCCAAATTGAAATTTTTTCACAAACTGATAGATCAAGATGTGTCAATATTGCTGAGAAAGCTGTAAATAAAATTGTTGATAATTCTTTATTTTGGTCACTATACTTTGATGGGTCTAAATACAGTGAAGGTGCAGGAGCAGGGTGTATTTTAGTTAGCCCTGAAGGAGAAAAAACGATGTTGTCATGTAGATTGGAATTTGAATGCACAAATAATACAGCTGAGTATGAGGCCTTAGTTCAAGGACTATATAAAGCTATTGGTCTTAAAGTTAAATATTTGAAAGTGTTTGGTGATTCAGAGATTGTCATAAAACAAGTTAGAAATACAATTCATTGTCTTTCTAGTCACCTCAAGCACTATCAGTCTTTGGTCCAGGAACTTATATCCCAATTTTTAGCATTCAATATTTCTCCTATCCCTAGATCCCAGAATGCAGCAGCAGACTTGCTAGCTAATGTTGCTTCTAAACTCCTACCTTCCGAAGATTACAACCCAGACAGATTTTCAGTGGAGTTAATTTTTAGACCATCAATTCCTGACAATGTCACCAATTGGCGAGTGTTCAATCACGATGAAGACATTTTAAATTTCTTGACTTCCGACAAGTCCTACGATGATCAAATCATTGATGAAAGTGATCATGACCTTCAAATGAAGGAAAAGTAGGAAGAAAACTCAATACCGAAACCAGTGGTTAAACTAGAGGATCTCTATGATATTAAAGACATGTTTAAATAGGTAACCAATTCAAAGCTCCAAAGTTCCACTTTAAGATTTGAGTTGATAAACCTAGGTACTGAGGAAAACCCTCAAAACATCAATTTGGGATTAGGACTTTCCGTGGAAGAAGGTACAACATTCATTAGGTTATTAAGAAAAAATAAACATGTCTTCACTTGGAAATATGATGATTTAAAAACATACGATGCATCAATCATTCAACATACCATTCCAATGCTTTCTGAACAAAAACCAGTCCAACAGAAGTTAAGGAAAATTCATCCTAACTTAGAGAGTCAAATAAAATCCGAACTGAATAAACTCTTGAAGGCTAAGATCATTTTTCATGTCTGGCATTCAATCTGGGTCTCCAATATGGTGCCTGTTAGAAAGAAAAATGACGACATTAGGATTTGCATAGATTTTAGAAATATTAATAAAGCAATCCAAAAAGATAATTTCCCATTACCTACCATGGAGCAGATACTCCATTCAGTAGCTGGTTCTGAGTTAATGTCCTTTTTAGATGGTTTTTCAGGATATAGCCAAATTTTGGTCCATCCTGATGACAGACTTAAAACTACCTTCAGAACTAAATGGGGAACTTATGCTTACCAAAAAATGCCTTTTTGGACTTATCAATGCAGGAGCTACATTCAAAAGAGCAATGGATATAGCATTAAAAGGATTGATTAATAAAACAATGGTTGTCTATTTAGATGATGTTACTATATTTTTCAAGAAAAGGTCTATTTAGATGTTATTCTTTTAGTCATACATGTATCAGTAATATATAAACGATAAGTGTAACAATGTTTTATTAATTATTTTGTTCAACTATTTGAACAAAGAAATTATTATATGAATGAATGTCTTTGTTTATCAAATAGAGTCATCTATATGTTTATTTGTGAATAGAGATTATCAAACGTTGCACTTAAAAATAGAAATTTCCTGGGATATAATAGTTATTCATATTTTTGCTTTTTTAGATTAAATCATTCATCCATTACCATTTTACTAGAAAACCAATCACTCATCCATCCCCTTTTTATTCATCATTGCGAAATTGGTCCCATTATCTCCAGTCGGAGCCACCACGCCAAACGGAAAAGGAGCTGCATTAAGGTCCGAACCGGGTGGTTTTCCCCGATGTTGTTGCAACGATTTTCAAGGAATCAACACTACTCAAGGAAGTAAACAACATCTAACCATGATGTTTCTGGAAGTAAATAAGAAAAAAACATTTGGATTTTTATGTGTTTTTATGTGAATTTAACATGCATCTAATTTATTGTGTGTGAGTGTGGCAGCAAACAGGTGGCGTTAAAGGGCAGTTTTGGAGCTTGGGAGGATGTAGGATGGTGTGGATGGGTCCTAGGAGGTCTTAGGTGGCCTTCTGGAGGGTTTTCCCACACTTTGCCTTCAAAAGAAAGCCTACAGGAAAAACTACAAGAGGACACGGGAAAACTATGGGAAGAAAACAGGGAAACTACAAGAGGCCTGCAGGAGGAGGCCGAGAGAAATTTTCGCTGTTTTGAGGGTGTGAGAGTGTGTGGAAAAGGTGGATGAAGGTTGGAATGAGGTTTTAGGGCACCTAAGGTCTACCATGAATCACCAAGAGAGAGAAATATGACTGGGTTTGCTCAACGAGAGAGGAAGAAGTTCTATGAAAAATGAAGGAAACTAGGGCAGAATTGAGGTGAGGTTTGGGCATGGATCAGATGGAGGGTGTGATTGTTGGTAAGCTAGCCTACTGTTGGAAGAGATTTTCTGCATAGAAACTGACAGTCAACCAAGAAAATCAAGCAACCAATGAAATGAGTGCATCCTAGGAAAACTATGATGTATAGAAGGAAATGCTGGGAAATGTTGTAAGAAAGGAAAGAATGAAAAAGGACTATTACAAATCAGGAAGTGAACATGATAAAGAAGATCTAAAGAAAAGCAAAACTTGACTATCAACCTACTAGAGAGCTGCAAACACTAGAAGTCCTAGGAATGAGGAAAATCTGTGTTTTTAGGGTAGCAAGAGAGTCTTTGCCTCAAATCATGGTCCTAGAGGGAGGAAGAGAGGCCAAGGAACTGTTGCTAGCCTTTTGAATAGTCTCTGATCATTGCTTAACCTGTTACAGAAAGCACAAATGGAAGAAAACTACCAAATCATCAAAAGCAACCTATTCTTAACCATAAGAGAAATACATCTAACAACAAACTAATCTACAAACTGAAGTAAAGCATACAAATACAAGTAAAGAGAAGCTTGGCTGCTTGGATTGGGCCCTAACCCAAGAGCTTCAGCTCTCTGAGGTAACTCAGTGCTAGCTCAAAAAGGATTCCATCTTCATCATCAAAAAATAGCAAGATTACATAAAACTGTCATAAAATAGTAAGCTCGAAATTTGAGTAGAGTTTACACAAGCAAAAATAGTTGACCCTATTGAGGCCCTAGGCCTCTCTACTTATAAATCTGAAGCTACCAACAACTTCCTTAAAATTGGGGAGGCTTGGCTCCCAAAACTCGAGATAACTATCAATCATCTTCCACTTACTCGGCTGTCTTTGAGTGCATGATTCGACTGCTTATACTCTGAGCTGAATGAAGATGAATTCAAAGTGAGGAGCAATAAATGAGGGGGATTCCCTCCTATAAGTCCTCTCCTCTGTCTACTTCAAGTTATTGCTACACTTTGATCACTAGATCCTTGACTTTGACCTCGAAATCCATCAATAATCTGCATTAAATACATGCTAGACCACATGGCATAATAACTAACTCAACTCACCCTATAAGCATAAATATAATCAGAAGATCATACAACAAGCTAAGAGAATGGTTGATTTGACTAGGTTAGGAGGTAAAATGAGCCCATATAATTACCCATTTATGAGGCTCATCACAGGTACCAAGTTGGAAACCCATCTTGAATGCCTAACAGGAAAAATAATTTTAGCCTTAAGAAGTTTATTCAATACCATTTTGCTTTGATTTTCTAAGTTTGGATGAATTTTCCTTAGTTTTTGTTGGACAGGTTTATTATTTGATATCATCGGAATTGTATGTTGAATGATGGAAGTGTCAAATGTTTTCAGATCTTCGTAACTCCAAGCAAAGACATCCTTATATTTCTTTAACAAATTAATGAAGGATAACATTTCTTCATACGAAAGACCAAGTCCTAAATTGATGTTCTGAGGATTAAGATCTGTCCCGAGATTTATTAATACAAATCTCAGAGTTGAACTCTGTAGTTTTGAATTAGTAACTCTTTTAAATCTATGTTTTAAATCATATAGATCCTTAAGTTTAACTATAGATTTGGGTATAGAATTACCCTCAATTTTCTGTTTTAATTGATCAGCATGTTCATCCTCATCAATTATTTGGTCATCGTATGATTTTTTAGAAGTTAAGAAGCTTAAAATGTCTTCATCATAATTGAATACGTGCCGGTTGGTGATATTATCAGGAATGGATGGCCTAAAGATTAATTCTATAGAAAATCTATTAGGACTGTAATTTTTGGATGGGATCAATTTTGATGCAACGTTAGCAAGAAGGTCAGCACTGACATTCTGAATTCTAGGAATAGTAGAAATATTAAACGCTAAAAAATGTGAAGTGAGAGACTGAACCAATCACTGATAATGCTTCACGTGTGTAGAGATACAATGCATCATGTTTCTCACTTGTTTAATTACAATTTCTGAATCTCCATAAATTTGCAAGTATTTAACGTCAAGGCTAATTGCTTTATACATACCTTGGACCAATGCTTCATATTATGCAATATTATTTCTGCATTCAAATTCCAATTTGTAAGTTAGCATTGTCTTCACACCTTCAAGATTAATCAACATGCAACTTGCTCCTACATCATCACTTGATTTCGACCCATCAAAATGCAATGACAAGAATAAAGAATTAACAAATGGTTTTTCTAGCATATTTACACATTTGGAAAATTTTGTCTATGAAAAATTTTCAATTTGAGAAGTTACATAATTACTCAGAAATGGTGACATTTGTGCTTTAAAATTCTCAAAAAATGATTCAGTAGAGTAGTTTCCAAGAATGTTGTTATTAAATGCTACTGCCTCATTTTCACATTCGAAATCTGTTACTGAATGTTTCATTTGTTTTTCTCGGTTGATTCTAATTTGATTAAGCTTTCCATTAAATGGGATCCATATGTGATACCAATCAGTGTCAAAATAACCATGTAGTTTTTCGGACCAATCTCTACTAAGAATTAAACCATAGAAATATGGGATATTAGGAACAAGTATATCAATTATTTGACAAAATTTAGGATTCAAAGATAATCTAATAAGAATTGAATTCATTTCTCCTATGACTTTTGACTTTTATCTTATAGAGTTTCACAATGTGAATTGGGGTTTTTTGGGGTGACATGTTTAATTTCATACAAACTGAATACGACATGATATTCAAAGAAGTCCCTGAATCTACCAAGCAGTTATGTACACTTTTATTAAATATTTCAAAAGTCAAAAGAAAAGGAGGAGTATGTGAGTTAGACCTGTCACCTATTAGAATAACATTAGCGGAATCAAATAATGGATGCATAGGAGGTTTACCCATTCTGTTAGAAGCTTTGGATACCACATCAGTAGGAAGAGGAGAAGCAAGTACTGCATTCAATTCTTTCAGTAAAAAATTATGTTGTTGTTTGAGTTTAGTGAGTTCATGGAGGTAAATGTTTGCTTTTATTTTCTTCATATCCTCAACTATATTGTACTCAATAGTATTTGAAACTACTAAGGTTTTAGGCGAAGATGGAGAATTGGAAGAAGATGGAACTACTTGGGGAGAAGTGGAAGTGGATTTTTTAACAACAACTTTATCTTTAGCAATGGAAGCTGAAGGTTTCTATTTCTGAATTGATTTATAGGATCAACTGAACCTTTACTTCTTGTGCTAACAGGTAATCCTTCATATTCATTTTCACTATCAAAAATAGGAAGCATAAAATCCCACATTCCATTTAACTCAGCTATTTGTTCATCTTGGGACTCATCAACAGAAAATGATACTTCTTCCTCATCTTCATCATTAATTTTTGCATTAGAGATCGTGTTTGGAGGTTGTGGATTAGGTAGTTGACTTCTTCTGAATGGTCTCAAAGGTTTTTTGGAAGAGTATTCAATTATTTGTTTTTTTATATCTACCATCTCGTTAGACAAAGTTTTAAGGACTTGTTCTAAGCCTTCAAGATCAAAGGGATCTTTAAGTGCTTTCTTTTTAGCTTCATCCTTAAATGTAATTACTTTTTAATTTTTTGTCTTCCTGATCTTTTTTCTTTTCTAGAGCATTTATCCCCTTCTTTACAGACACATATTCTTTCATGTTGTTATCTACCAAGGTATTTTTATTAGCTATATCTACAAAAAATCTACATTAGAAGGAAGAGATGAAATATACCATTCAATTTGTACATCAACACCAGGTCTAGAAGTAGTTGGGATGTTATTTAACAATTTGTTAAATCTGGAAATTGAAATATTTTATCTTTTCCCCTGAATTTGTTTTTAAATTGGAAAGGTCATTGATAAGAGATGCGGCTGAGCGATCATCACCTGATCCGGATTTAAATAGGAACGCAATAGATTACAGAGATAACCATAAATACAGAGATGCGATAACCATAAATAAAGAGAGATGCAGCGGAAATAACACTTCATTTCATTAATGGAAAATACCGAAATATGCTTACAACCAGAATTGGAAATAAAACCAGCTAGGACGATGGTAGCTTATCTCTGAGAAGAGATGTGTGGCTACATGTCTCTGAACTGTTCCGAACTTGTGTTACAATGAGGCTCGAAGGCCTATTTATTATTGAGAAACAATGGAAAACCCTTCACATTCCAAAACCGACCCTTAGAAGATGAAACGCCCAATTGTGGGCCCCGTTTTGGGTAAATTGGTACATCAATTTCCCGGGGTCGTAACTTTGGCATA
>APFE031104774.1:0-10335 GCA_000404065.3 Pinus taeda
ATCAATTTGTCTAATCCAATTGTCCAAATTTTCAGCATTTAGCTCTCCATCATATATAGGCAAATCAAATTTGACATCCAGTTTAATCAAGGATGCTTTCTTATTATGCACAGGGATACTAGGAGGTGTAGGAAAGCTTTCTTCTTTTCCCTTTCCTTTTGAGTGGTCATGGGAATGAGATTCATCTTCTTCTTTATCTTGCTTAGAGCTCGATGAATCCTCATCCTTATGCTTTCTAAAGTCCTTATACATTTCTTCTACCATGGACTTTATAGCTAAGAAACTTTCTATGAATTGAGGGTCTGGCCCTATAGAACCTTCTTCTGACATTGTCTTCCGAGAATCGACTCTCCCAATTTTAGGATTAGTTTCCACCAACTCTCCTTCTCCTAATTTGAGCTTTGATCTAGTGAGCATTCACAGCTAAAACCAACACAAGTTTGTCTAACCTTATAACCTAGAGCTCTGATACCACTTGATCTGATAATCACCCTATGAGTGACATCAGTTGAAGATTTATTAAACAAAAGGTATTACAGACTCATGTGATGGTGTGTGTTCTGTGTCATTGAAACAACGGATCGATCAGATTTCCAATACACAGACATTTTAAATGGGAAGACAGCAGAGAAATACAGTAAGCAACACAAGACACAAACAGTTTTTAATAAGGAGTTCACCCTAGTCTCCAGGGCTACGTCTCCGGTCCAGCTTTAGTGGTGGCCTTGTTTTATTGTCTTGCAGCAGAGAAATTAGATTACAGGGACTCAATATGAGTTCTCCTGACAGCAGATTTTTCTTTGTAGGGTGGTTTTGGATTCCCCAAGCCACTCGGAGTACACAGACTCTTATTCTTCCTACCAGCTCTGTGACCTTTGGTCTACAGTGGAAAGAGCCAACTGTGATGCTCAATATGGACAGATTCCTCTATGGGGAGGCTTGAATCCTCAAGCTCTCTGGTGCTCGACGCTGCCTGTGGTTAGCTTGGCCCTCTGTCTCCTTTTCTTGCCTTGACTGTCCTCTGTGTTCAATCCTCCTCTTAGGGTTCACTATTCACTGTCTCTCTGGTCGCTTGGACTCCTCTCAATATCCTTTTCTTAATTTGATTGTCTCCGTTCATGGCTTTAACCATTCTCCCCTATGCATGTTCGGTTCCTCTCCTGCCTACATTGATTCACCTTCTGCAGTTGTGCTTGGCGTTCCCTGTTCGGCGTCAGCATGAGCGCTCAGGGAGTGCCACATGTCCCCATCTAACTGGTGCCAGCATGCTTCGCCGGCTCGTTTCTTCAGTTTTGTCGTGGATACGTTCTCTCTCCATCGTGGCAGTCAAACGGATTCCAAATCCTTTTAAATCATAGCTCATTTCCCTGTTGATTCTGCTTCTTTCTATCGGGCACAATCTCAGCCATCCGATTTGAGCTCCTCCAGATCCAACGTCATACACACATCGAGCGTGGTTGACTTGCTCAACCACTAGTGCGCGATCACGATAGCTTTTCTCTCACCTCTGATGCCATGCGTCGATCGCTGAGTGGGATTGCTCCACTCATGTCCAAAACCTCTTACCATTCAAGGGTGCCCCGATCAATACCGTCGGTTTTCTAGAGCGCGGGTCTCGCCTTTCTTCTTTAGCGCTTTTTGTTTTTCGCCTGCGATTCTTCGGCTCCCAACGTGATCGAGTACTTAAGGCTCCCCCGTTTCGGCCCTGTTTGCCCAGCGATGCGCGATCAAGCGCTAATCGCGCATCAAAATCGCCTCCTTTTCCCGATCTGGGGCTCCCAAGGGCTGTTTTGACCTCCTGCGCAGTCTCCATGGGCCTCATTCAGCGTGCTTTGACCAAGGTCCTCGTTGTTCCATGCCGGCTGCCATGGCCACTGGTTTGGGGTGTTTTTGATGTCGTTTTGGATTTCATTAAAGATTTGTTTAACTCGATACAGTCAAAGTTCTTGACAATCTTTTGTGGATTCGATTTGGATCAGGAAGTTGAAATCATTGCTTTACGAAAGGAAGTAGAAATGGAAAAACTCTACAAAAATATGCCAACAACTCAAAGACTTTGGATGAACTCATCAGGAACCAGTGATCATGTAGCGACAAGACTGGTCTTGGTTACAAAGAAAATTTTGAAAATGAGTCAAAACCTTCTATGAAAACTAAAGAAGATGGATATGCAAAATCTACCTAGCAGGTAGATCTCCCAGCTAGATCAAGAAATCAAGCTTCAGAAGAAGAACCTTCGAAGACAATTCCTCGAAGAATATTTCCTCCCATGTATCAACCTATCTTTTATGGTCATTGTTATTCATGTGGAAAGTTTGGACATAGAGTTGCAGAATGTCGCATGTATGTTTGGAATGAATATAATTCCAGTAGATCTCTCAAAAATGGATATTCCAAAACTCATCAGAATATCAACAAATTTGATCATTTGATATATTATGTCAAATAGTACAAATGTAAAAAATTTAGACATATGGCTAGGGATTGTGAAATTCCAGGCAGGTACAACTAATATTGGCAAAACCCTGGAAGCAAATTTGTAGGATCATGAGATAACCACCAAACGGAATCTTCTATTAATAACATTGAATGTTACAAATGTCATAACTATGGACACAGCTCGTAACTGTAGGTACAATTTGGAATCAACCATGAATGAAAATCTTGATGACAAGAATAAGAAGATTTGAAAAGGAAAACAAGTATAGGATGAACAAGTACAAGATGAGCAAGAAAATCAAGAAGGCAATAAGGTCCCCACAGTTATGCTTTCACGATTCGTAATGGATTGTGAGGAATCAGTGGATGCTTTGGTTAATGACTCGAGTCAAGACGGTCCATTAAATGACACACTATTCTGAACAATTTAGCTTATCGACTCCTAGAAATTTGAAGATGAGGAGCATATGCAACAATATATGACACAAGTATATGATTGACAGACAGGTAGTTTGAACAAGATGGCATTTTCATTACATGTTTAGGGGGAGAAGAATAGTTGAAGTATTACAGATTCAAAGAAGGAAGCACTGACAAGCAATCTCTATGTGAAAGTGGATGAAGACAATCTAACGATTATTGAGATATCTCAGCGGGATAAAAGAATATTCATATATAAAATCAAGTACATCAAGGAAATGCTCAAGAAATTCAAGAAGGAAGATTGCAAGCCTATCCTTACCCCCATGATAACAATTTGCAAGTTAAGCTTAGAATATTTGTCAAAGGATGTGGACCAAAGGTTGTATAGATCCATGATTGGAGTCTCCTATATGTGACAGCCTCCAGACCTGATGTGATGTAGGCAGTTGGACAAGTAGCAAGATTCTAAGCAGCACCAAAATAATATCATATTATTGGTGTCAAAATAATTCTTTGATATCTTAAGGGCACAGCGGAATATGGTCTATGGTATCCCAAAGGAAATGATTTGGTTATCCAAAGTTATACAGATTCAAATTGGGAAAGAAGTGTTGATATCGTAAGAGTGCCAGTGGAGTAGCATTCTATCTAGGTGGTTGTCTTGTTTCATGGTTAAGCAAAAAGCAATCTTCAATCTCGTTATCCATAGTAGAAGAATAATATGTCGCAGTAGTAGCTTGTTGTGCTCAAGTTCTTTGGATGAAGAAAATTTTTCAAGATCTTGAAGTCAAGTTCGATGAGCCTATCCCCATATTTTTCGATAACACCAGAGCCATTAGTATCTCCAAGAATCCTGTGATGTATCCCAAAACGAAGCACATTTCAATTAAATATCATTTCGTTAGAGATCGGGTCGCTGAAAAGAATATCAAGATTGAATATGTTGGCACAAAGGAACAAATTGATGACATATTTACCAAACCATTACCTCGTGAAGCATTTGAGTATCTTCCCCAAAAGCTTGGGATTCTCCCAAGTTTTCATTAGACTCTTTCTCTTATCTACTCGAGTAGAAAGGGGGAGTGGAGGTGTGTACATGTCCACAGGATGGTTGTTTCTCAGGCGGAGTTACCCCTTTTCATTGATGACAAAGTGGGAGAGAAGGAAGTAGGAAGAGGTGTCATGATCGCAGGGGTAGTACTTGTGTTGCCATAAGTGTTAAAGGGGGAGATTGTTGATCAGTGGTTGTCATTAATGTCAACCCAAGCAGCACCAGGGGCTACCCCGATCTTGCATGGGAAATTTTACTTGACAACTTACTCTATTCTTAGTCAAGGATTTTCTAGATGCATTCTACTCGTCGATATGTTTCCGTTGATATATGGCATGCCAATTAATTCTTCACGATTTGAGAGATATTCATGTTGGAAGTTAATAACCTCAGTTAGTGGGCTAAAACCCTATGGGGTTGTGGCATGGCACTCATAATTGGTTGTGGTCATTGAATAGTCAATAATTAATAATAATAAAAAATCTCCTTAAATCCCTCCAATGTTCACTTGTTGAGGACCCTCTCAACTCAAGACATTCATATAAATAATGACCCTCATATCCTCCTCTAGTAGGGATTTTGTGGCTTCAAACAGGTCATTGTGGAATTTTTGTTATAACTTTTTTTGTGCGAAGCGTCAGAAGCTGAAATTACAAACATTTGAGCTGAAATCTCGATGAACCTTGTAATCGAATTTCAGATCTTTGTTCGCTATATTTTCAGAGATATGATCTAAGGAATTTAGGGTTTTTGCAAGCTCTCGAATTCCATGTCAAACAGGTGACGTTCGGAAAATCGTCATAAATCTCTCTCTAAGCTTTAGATTCAAATTTCATAAATAGTGAGAGAAAAAGTATGGGCTGCAGTTTTTTTAGTAGGGTTTTCAGCGCTGAATATCACAATAGTGACACATGGCACTTCGTACAAGTTCACTCTACTGAAATACTCTATAATCAGGTCATCATGGGATATTGGCATAACTCTTTCTTAAAGAATCAAATCTTGATCAAACCTGTGAGGTTGGAAAGAGGACTCAGAAGGGTACCGCAAGACGAAATTTCAAACCCTAGAGATCCAAAATTACATAGATACAATATATTAAATATCAAGCTCCCAGAAGGCAAGAAAAAGCATGCATTCAAGGATCATTGTAGTAAGGACCACACATCAACAGTCAAGGGTAGGTCTCCTACAACAAGGTATGTATGATTAGTGTTTACATTTGAAATATGATTATCATCTCTGACATATGTTTTTGTAGGACAACATAAGTATATAGAGGGTCTCGGTTATATTTGTATGTCTCTATATGTCACAATTAGTTTTGATACCACATTTCGGATGTCCTATTCTTGATACTACACATTTGATGCTACACCAAGTCTGCTAAATCTATATGATGTTGTAAGTTCATATTACTTGTCTTTTCATAGTTGATAGAATGGTCTCTATTGTTGTACTTAGAACTTGGTCCATCACAAGTCTAGGGTTTGTCATCAGTTTTTATTGTATGTCTTTAGGTCAGTTTTGGATATAGTCTTGCAGGCAAAGGTAAGTTGAAGGGTATTTTGTTTTGTTTTGGGATTGGTTTTTCCAAGAAAATTTTGCATGCAGGTAGAAGAAGATTCATGTACAACTTCAAAAACCCAATTCAAGGGTAGAATTATCAAATCAAAGGAATCATTGCAGTAGGACATCCTTTAAAGACATGACATCCATCTGTATATTGTGAAGAAGTGTTAAGGCCAAGGGTCATAATTGTGAAGTTGTAAAAAGTGTCATCATTGGAAGAGTAATTAGTGTAAATGAGTCAATCTTCCTAGAGTTGAAAAGGCATTATTGGGAGGTATATGAGTCTCTGTTGGGATGATTTCATGGTTGGGTTGCAGGTCATAGTGTGATTAGGTGTTCAGCCAAAATCATTGTAAATCATATTGTAACATGGATCATTGTCCCTAGTACAGGAGTCCACACTTTTGTATTTATTTTTTGTCTTTATAGGGTTGTAGGGTGGTGCTAGGCAGGTGAATGAAGTCACCTACATGTTGGGGCCTGTAAACACTTCAGGGTGGTAGGGTGGTGCTAGGACGAGTTGTGGCTCACTAGGGTGTTGGGGCATCCATTCCGTTGATTACTGAATAAACCAGGGTGTTGGGGCATCCTTCCAGTGGGAGCTGGAGAAGAATGATTTTCTTGAATTTTAGGAAGTTGTTGCTTTCATTTCAGTTGGGGTTGAAGATTAAAGAATTTATTAGAAAAGCATTCAGTGGTTTTTGACCCAGAAGGGGTTTTCCACCTAAAATTCTTGTGCCTACAGTGTTCTTTTATTTACTTTTATTAATGCATAAACATTAATAATAATTGAAAATTAACTAATGCTTTGAAATGATTTAAAAGTGCTAATTGCTAAGGAATATTGATTCACCTCCCCTCTCAGTATTTCCAACTCCTCTACCAGCATACAGGGTCACGGATGTATGTAATGTAATGTTCGAGAAGCAAAAGAAGAGGATCGTGGAACAGAGGTTAGATATTTCTCAAAGGATCCTCAGAATCCAGTCTTAGTGTCTACAAAGAAGGTGATCTCTGCCAATGCTAGAAGAAATCTTAGGGCAATTATTGCAGCAAATATTTCATTCACTACAGTGGCACAGAATAACTCTGAGCACTTGTTAAATGAAAATTTTAGGTTGAGAAGAGAATTTGTTGTGATGAAGCAAGAGGTAGAACATCTTGTAGCAAAGAACCAACATCTTTCATCTCATAAATTCAACGCCACGGAATGGAACTCAACCATGCAAGAAGAGTTGGAGCCAATAGACGATACTATGGTACGACTATATGATTAGATGATACTTCTATAGCGGGTCATGGATCCTCTCATTAGAATTCAAAAGAATGAACAGGAAGTGGTGAAGCTCCTGAAGATAGAAAACAAAAAAGTTGACCAGATGTAAGAGTGGACTGCCAAATTTCTGGATGCTTTGCAGCATTTGGAAGAAAAGGATAAGATTTCCATAGAAATTGACAGATTTCAGTTGAGACTCTACCTACAAAACTACTTGCATCTTGTAGCACATTTGGTTAGTACTATGGTTTCATACAATCGACTGCATAGTGGGTTTGAGTCTCTTACACAGAAGCATAGCATGCCTGCCATTGAATCTCTTGAAACAATCAGAAGCAAGGAGATCATCTTCCAAGAAATCAGAGAATACATTTTACAGATCAAGCAAGCAATGGAATAGGAAGGCTTAGCGGCAACCAAATACATTATTCAACAATATGCCTTTGCAACAATCAAAGTTCACATGAAGCTCTCATGGTTGTGGAATAATGTACACTCAAACTCCAAGAACATACTGACATAGGCACTGGAGGTGAAGATGTGCTACAAAGGAGACTTATTGATCCAGGTCGAAGCCATCACGAAGGAGTTCAGAGCATGGCACACTTACATTACAAGTGAACTCCATGATCAAGTAAATGATTTATCCATTTGACGAGTTGTGTCCCATTGTAAGTTTTATCCTACTAGGCCATCGTCTCTTTTGTAAATTGTCTTATGTAATAAATGTTATCTAATGAAGTCCAAGGGGCACATGTGGAATATGAAAATCCATATATTGGAATGTACCGATTCATGTATAGAATATGAATAGTCATAGGAATTGAAGAGTCATGAGGAAGCTCAAAGGTCATCGTAACTTTTGTTATAAATAGCTCCTCACAACTCAAGCAAGTGCCTTTTGGACCATGGATTTTGGAAGGCTTTAGAATCTAGAGGTGTTGCCTTGGCTTCTCTTGTAAGACATAAGAGATAGATCATTAATGGAGAATCAAGTTGTGGATTCATGTTACACTATTGGATACAGTGTTTCATTCATGTAACATTGTACTTGGTATCTTACACTTTTAATTAGAATCCCAATGAGTCGGCATTCCTTCATACATGTATCGTAAATTTAGTTGGACTATTTTGGTTATGTTTATGGTATATGTTGTTTTAGTTACATACTAAGTTAATGAACTAATTTGTTACTTAGCTATGTCTATTATTGAATGAATGTTGTTATGCTTTAACAATTGTTTTTTACCATGGACTAATTTGCAGGTTTCCAATAAGTCTTTCTCTTTATTTTCGGGTCCCCCTTTAGGATAGTACTATTACTTTTTTAACCAGTGGCTCATTTCCCTCACCACCTTTTGGAAGGCTTTAGATTCTAGAGGTGTTACCTTGGCTTCTCTTGTAAGACATAAGAGATAGATCAATAATGGAGAATCAAGTTGTGGATTCATGTTACACTATTGGATACAGTGTTTCATTCATGTAATAGTGTACTTGGTATCTTACACTTTTAATTAGAATCCCAATGAGTCGGCATTCCTTCATATAATTATTGAATGAATGTTGTTATGCTTTAACAATTGTTTTTTACCATGGACTAATTTGCAGGTTTCCAATAAGTCTTTCTCTTTATTTTCAAGTCCCCCTTTAGGATAGTACTATTACTTTTTTAACCAGTGGCTCATTTCCCTCACCACCTTTTGGAAGGCTTTAGATTCTAGAGGTGTTGCCTTGGCTTCTCTTGTAAGACATAAGATATAGATCATTAATGGAGAATCAAGTTGTGGATTCGTGTTACACTATTGGATATAGTGTTTCATTCATGTAACAGTGTACTTGGTATCTTACACTTTTAATTAGAATCCCAATGAGTCGGCATTTCTTCATACATGTATTGTAAATTTAGTTGGACTATTTTGGTTATGTTTATGGTATACATTGTTTTAGTTACATACTAAGTTAATGAACTAATTTGTTTCTTAGCTATCTCTATTATTGAATGAATGTTGTTATGCTTTAACAATTGTTTTTTACCATGGACTAATTTGCAGGTTTCCAATAAGTCTCTCTCTTTATTTTCGGGTCCCCCTTTGGGATAGTACTATTACTTTTTTAACCAGTGGCTCATTTCCCTCACCACCTGTGGAATTTTCCCTTGTATACCTTACATTGGATGTCTCACAAAGCTCACATTCTTACTGTCCCAAAGTAGTGGGTGTTCTCTTGTCTTGTTTGTTATCCAAGGCATATCTTTAAATCATTCCATCAGTGGTCGGACCATATGACCAGATGGGACTCCTACACAAAGCGGTATGAGGTATAATTAGACTTCACATCGGGGAGATCCCCTTACAATGTTGGAAGCATCTAGCACCATCAACACCACCTCATTATACCATGTTAATAAGACATTACACACACCACTACAATCTTTTAACCATGCACAAACAAGTGTGTTGTGAACAATCCAGACATATTTGGGCATCATTGTTAATAAGACACTCAAAACTATGTGTTTTAGAATGGGAATTGGGACATAGTCAATACTTCTCCTCCCAGCCACTCATAGACTGCCAACAATGTTCCACATGCAGTCTGTTAGCATTTGAGATTTCACCTAGGCTGAGATAGACAAACCTCAAAGCTACATCAAACCATTTCACCTCGTAGCTAGCCCTACGAGGTATGAGAAGGCTCTCTCGGGTCAAACTTGGTAGTTTCTCAACAAGATGAGTTTGACCAATTAGGAATAAGGATTTTAGGCTAGTAAAATGATAAGGGGAATTGATTTAGAGTTTTTGGGTTTTTTGGTGGCAGTTGGAGGGAGTGCAATTCAGGGTGCGGGGATTGAGCTCAGTTTTTGCAGGTGGGTCTTTGGGGAAAGGTAGGAGTTTATGCTGATGCCTTTAGCTGAAAAAGATGATCAAGGAGGAAAGGAGAGAGGCTAAAGAGGGTGAACAATGAATTCGAATCCTCTCTAGACAGTGGAAAACATAAATTTTAAACAAAATTGAAAGCTGAGCATGGCATGCATGAATTAAAACTTTATCACTTCTTTTGTTTAAATAGCAGCAAGAAATTAAGAAATGGAACACATAAACACACTTACAATAACAGTAGGAAACACACCATCAACATAATAATCCACAAGAATCCACAATGAAGTCTGCAAAACCCTGGCCTTCCTTTTCCTCAAATTGCAGAAAATACAAGTAAACAATACAATAGCACTTCTCCCTCTAGAGTCCAACCATGAAAATGAAGAAGAGAAGGCATAATATAGAAGATCTAACCTCTTCCCCCACCTCTAGGGGTCGAGCTCAGCTTCCTAGGAGCTGTTACAACAATTTCTAAATCAATCACTAGATAATAGGCCAGCTCAACAACTTGCCTCTAAAACTTAGAAAGCCTATCCATGCATTAAATATTCACTAATTACATCAAAGAAGCTTCTAGAAGAGGTAAAGAAGAGTAAAAGTATCTAATGCCATCAAAGTTACACAAAAATTCATCAATTACATGCCCAAATAGTCAATCCAAGTGAAAATTGTGCTCAACTGGCCGAACTGGTCAA
>APFE031104778.1:5384-18907 GCA_000404065.3 Pinus taeda
AACTCAGGAATCCATGCTGTAATATATAAACAACTGAAAACTGAACATCACTTTAACGCATAAGAAGAAATGGTTAAGAGATAAAAGTACCATTTATAACTAGTCCTACTCATGAGTTTCAAGCGACAATTGATTTATCTCTCCTTGATTTAACATCCACTAAGAGTACAGAAGTGAAACATTAGTAGCAGATATCAAATGCAAATATCAAATAAACCCTATTCCATTCATTCATCAAAACCTCCTCTGAGGGTGCAAAAGTGCATGTTCTAAGGACAAGTTTTTGATAAATTTTTGGACCCTTCTCTAAATGCATGAGAAGGGTTTAAATACTACTAACTAAATAACTTATTTACAGAAATTGAGGATTCAGTTTAAATGACCGTCCTTTTTCTAAGCAAAACTATTTCTAAAATTAAATCTAATATCTAACTATTTCTAAATTTGATCCTTAACGTCGCAAGCATTCAGTATTTTCCTGAGTAGAGTCGACTGACTGTCTTCCGTCTTTGGTTTAGTTAAGCAAATAGAATCGGCAAGAGCTGGCACTATCTCCTCAGCAAAATTGATGATATACTTGAGAGTCATCTAATGACTATGTGGCTTTACCATGTATGCCTGGTAATAATCCCATTTCAACTTGATTAACCCTTGGATTGCTTCTGCTTTTTCTTTAGCCTTTTGTTTCCAGTTTGTTTCTATCGCTGCTTTCTTGCAATTTTCAGGGCTTGCAGGTGACTGAGTAATTAGAAGCCTTCCTTTTCGAGCAAGTTTTCTTAGCGATGCGTGATTAGCGCTAATTGCGCATCAGAAACTGCCTCTATTTCTTGATCTGGGCTTCCCTGATGCGTTTTTCGCCTCTTGCGCCTTTTTCTCTTATCGGGTATAAAGCTCAAAATTTGTAAAAATAGTGATTCCATGAGCTCTTGACCCTGAGCATTAAACTGTCTATTTCTAGTATCAGCATCGTTCAGTACCCATTCAACCATGGTTGTATATGAGAAATCTGTGATGGATGCCTCAGAAGAGTTCTGCGGCTCTTTCTCTCCCTTAAGTGGATTAGGTGTGCCTTCCGAAATGGACATTGGAGTACTACCTTTCCTCCTCATAGTTTCCTGCATACTGCCTTGTATAACGCTTTGTCCTTTGTCCCTGCAGTTTACAATTGAGGTGGAAGTAATGATAAAAATAATGACAAGAAAACTTTAAATGCCGAAGATATGCAAAACACGCCACTAGTTCTTCGAAAAACACAACACCATACTTCATTAACAACTAGCAACAACTCATTAATTCACATTAAAGTATATGACCAGTTCTTGGCCTAGAAAAAGTTTTCTCAAATAATGAGCTAGAACCAACTGCGATGAAGAGGTCTTGTGATTTTGCTTTGTGATATCATAGATCGCTGTATTGCATTACCGCAATTTCATCATGTTATTCTATCGCAAGATCGCAAGATCGCGGATCGCTTAATCGTTATAATCATTATGTGTAATTCATGTGATTTTTGCGATGTGCGATATGCGATATCGCATATCCGCGATTTTAAGGTTTTTCAATGTGAGTGCTTCTTAATGCATGCGATGCGATGGAGTTTCACGTCGCAATCTCATGTTTTTTATCATTTGACTCATTTAGAAGGTACCCTATCATTTTTTTGCGCGATGCGATCTCTTTTAAGGAGTGAATTTACTTTCTTCATTATGAAACTTAGGTTTTTTAGATTCTTCAAAGGTATTTTCCTAAGTCCATGATGTTGTAAGTTTCATCTAAAAGGAAATATAACACTAATTGATTTTTTTCAATTTTTTACTAAGGGTCCCCACTTATTTAGTATTAGTAATAACACTTCATAAGGAGGGGGGTTGTTGGTAGCCACAACATGTTATTAAATAATGAAATCTCATAATTCTTGAGGGTAAACCAGTATACGAACTCTAACCTTTAGACAATTAGAATAAAATAATTACACCGCTCTCTCCTGGAGATAAAAGAGGTTCTAAGTGGAAAGAATGGGGTTTTTCTTTCATTGTGGAAAAAGAGGAGAAAAGAGTTCTAAGACCATTGGCAGGATGTTGCCAACTAGAGTGGTCTTGAGCTGGTCAGAACCAGTGGATAGACTATGTTAAAGAAAAGATCAGAAAGGATAGACTGGACTAAGGTATTGAGGTTTTTCATTGCAAAATAACTTTGATCAATTGTCTAGAGCAGAAGATTGTGGGGGGGGGAGAAGCAGAAATAATTTCCCTTCTCAAGGTTGGGAGGAACAGTCTTAGCCCTGCCGAATTTGGGAGATTGAAAATTTACAGATAGGTATTATTTGTGAAAGTCATGTTTCTGTAATTTTAGGAAATAGTAGTTAGTCAAGAGGACTGTATTGTAGCAAGAATCACAAAAAATATTAGAAGTTTGTAACCGGAAAATGAAAATCTACATGGTGTATTCAAACTTAAGATTTTACTTATTTATGTTATTTATTAAAGGTAAATCAATCTAATGCTTGTATACTTAACTGCAACCTATGGATGACAGTGGTAAATTGAAAATAATAGGACTGAAATAAGCCTTTAACTAAATTTGTAAGTTGTTCTAAGATCTTGAATTGGTTATCAAGCCAAATTGTACATGGGCTAGAAGGTTAAATGCAACTCAATTGAACTGGCAAAGAACTTCCCTTAGTACCTGGTTGAGGTAGTTATTTTAGTGGTATAAACTCTGGAAAAATGTCATGTTGAGCTAGAACCATGGGATTGAACTCTATCCTTAAGTGTAGGGGAGAGAATACTAGAGACCTTATAAAGTAAAGGTTAGGATTAGCCAAACACTAATATGAGTAGTTCAAGAAGCTCGAAGAGGGAAGTCTGTTATACAGAGAACCCTAAAAAACTGAACCAGGAAGCCCAAAAAGACTTCCACATAAATTAAGAATAGCCACAGCAAAGGGATAATTATAACAATGAACAAAGATAAGACCTCATACCTATTGCAACAACATTGGAAATACACAGAAATGTAATAAATAGAATCTAGCTAAAACAAATTTACATTGTTAATTCTAGTCAAGCTTCAGACCTTTTCATGAATACGAAATCCTGAAATGTGAATTGTACTCTGAGCAAGAAGGAAAGTGAGGGAGTTGAGACAGGTTGCTAAAGTGATTCAACCATTGGTTCATTCCCCCTCTCACTTAATTCATCTAATACTATTAAATGTACAAGAAAGTATTGAAATATTTCTCAAGAGTATGGCCATGCATTTCAAGCAAAAAAATAGAATACTGTATATAACTTCTCTATCTTAAGGTTGCACAAACATTTAGTATATTCAACCATGAAACAAATGTAATAACCTCCATAAGAATCAAGTGATTCGAGTAGAAAATAGGTAATTACATTCGCTATCATTCAAACCAATAAAAACCCTGGTTCCTCCATAGTGGAGAGGCAATAAAGCCTACAACAAAACTAATGAAATTTACCAGGAAACCCCATGAAGTAATAATAGCAAAACCTGAGGAACTTCAAGATATATTTAACCCTTTTCTCGATGCTGGTAGTTGAAGTTGTATCTGCTTCAGTGACCACATGAATAACACTTGCAATGGGACTGAAAACAATTATTGCAACTTGAAGAAAGAAATTGTCAAATTATAATTAGAAAACCCATACATCATCATAAGCCCTTTTCAATGTGCTCTCAATGACCTAGAAACTCTTGTGGTTACCTGAAGAAGGAGTAGGAGTTGATAGTGGCACAAAACTTGAACCCTGCACCAAGAGACACAGTAGACAAGCAAATTAGTGAACTAACCTGTAATGAAATAGAAGATATGTAAGTGGATTAACGATGTCTGAGAAAGGAAATACCTGGAACTCTCAATGACAAAGAGCAGTGAAGAGATATGTTTTCACCAGCGCCATCGAACTAGGAACAATTTGAGGGTGACTCTGGGAAAAATAATCCCTACTACAGTTGTGGAAAAGGTCATTCAAGGGTGTAACGAATGCTTGCTCTAGGTAAACAATAGATAATAGGAAAACCTCATTTGCACGAAGGCTTACTGACATAGCTTGGAGGGTTCTAGGCAGTGATGGAGAACGATTGTGTAGATTCGTTAGGAGGTTGCAGAGTGCGACAAGAAGAGGTACGAATGAGGCTATTGGCGATGGAGGGAACAAGGATTGGTTACCCTAACCAACCGCAGAGCAATACAGATTGCACGATGAAGGATCTCAAGATCAACACTTAAGAATGACCCATCAGTCCACCGCTTCAACCAACAAGTGTCAGTAATCAATAGGTTCGAGAGCCTTCCCGCCGGTTCGCTACCATGCCTTAGTTAAGGCAATATTTAACTATGGCAACGTTGCGTTTATTATATGCACCTTGAACCATGCAATACAATACATTCATAAACCCTTTCCATGCAATGTGTAATTAAAGAGTTCACTTTATTGAGAATGATCATAGACCTTATCCATGCTATGCTAATTAAAAAGTTCACATTATTGAGAATGGTTTGGTAAAACATCAACAATGGTATATATATCTATATATATATATAATGTCAAATATCTAAGGTTGTGTAGCATATTACACTCTGCCCTATCTTCAATGACACAAAAAATAATTTTGAAGATGGGCAAAGTGTTTTGTTGGAATGCCCTTACTTACACAGTTCAACTCCAAAAAATTATCTACAATACATACAAATAATTGAAAAAAAACAATGTTAATTTGATTTTTTGTTTTATTAAAATCTATTGAAATTAAAAGAAAATTATGTTTGTTTATATATATAAATAATCATATACATGTTTTTGTCTCTTTGAAAGATGACAATAGATTCGATAATGTTCTAGAAGCTATTACAATAAACTTTATTAGGTTAATTGTTAGAAATGATTAAGATGAGGATAACAAATTCTTTTTAGTCACAAATTATGTTCTTCTTAATCACAAATTATGTTTTTACACATCCGAATTTAAATTGATAATAAATGAGTAAATTATTTATTGATTTTTAAATTGATAATGAATAGATGCATTATTAATTGAAAAAATAATCAATTAATAACTTTCATAATTTTTTTAAATAAATAATTTTTTTAATATAAATTATTTTAAAAAAATCATTCTTAATTACCATATATTATAATTAGTATTTGATGAATCTAAATAACAATTTTTTTTATATCAAACAAAAGTTTGTATTATAAATACATTCACATCTTTTTACAATTTTTTAGAGAGGGGACATCGAGATGGCTTGTTATTTTCCTAATCGTTTATATATGCACAACATCCACATGGCTTGTTGGTGGTCATCAAGTAGCCATTTGGATTTAATAGATATTAATTGAAGGGAAAAAACCAAACTAACTATTTAAATGTTTGTTTCTTTCTTTTTATTTAGAATGATTGAAATTTGTAAAAAAATAAATTATATATATATATGCAATTTTGAAAGTAGATGATTTTTAGAGTTGAATTATGTAAGTATATTGAAATATGTTTTTTTTAGAGATTTTGTTTATTCTTCAAGATAAAAAAAATTGTTTTTCAGGATGGGCATTTAGATACTCTGTTGCAGGAGCATCTAGCTAAGGAAGGTTATGGTTGGAGTATTTGTCTTTGCAGACATAGGGAGTTTCAGTTAGTTTTTTTAAATTCCATTTAAATTTCTAGTTAACAACATTTAGGGTCTTATGTTAAGTTTAAGGTTGTCTCAGGCCACTGTTTATTTTTATTTACTGTTATTTTTATTTTTTGTTTCAAATTAACTTTGGAATACTGACAAGGATGAATAGTTATCAATGAATAACTAAAATGTAACTACTAACAGTTTAAATAACTGTACAGTGATATTTAAGAAAGAGGAAAAAAAGCCACTGTAATCATCCATCATAGTATTGAATAAAAAGAAGCATGCAAACATTTTGAGAAGAAGAAAATTTGAGTCCATCTATTGCAACCTAAAACTATTTAATTAAATTCATCTACCCATTTCCTAACAGTGACAGAGAGTAGGCATTATCACAGAGGCAAGAAGAAATGCGGTCGAGTCCCATAGAACAACAGAGAGGGTTTGTAGAAGAGTCAAATACAACAAATATCTATAGGTACCAATAGAACTCGTATCATTTCCATTTACCATTTACTTTTCAAAAATATCTGTGTATATATGGATATAAAAAATTTACAGTCCTAGATACAGTTATAAAAATACAGACAAGCTACGAAACAGAGGTCCTCTGTAACAGTACCAAATACAACTACGAGTTCACCATAGAGCCGACATTAATACAGTTTCATAAGTTAACTACTCAGAGGCATAAATACACATAACCATAAAATAGTGAGACCGAAGCCACAACCCTCGACAACAGAGGACTACTAGCAGCAAACACATCGAAATAGACAACCAAAGAGATGACAAGGCACACCCCTACCCGACACAAGGGCGTAGGTGTCAGGGCACGAGACCAGCAACCAGTGAACCTAGCCATTTACCTGTCGTGGCCACTAAACAAGGCCATTAGAATCCAAGTAACAGAGCCATGAAAAGAAATTGAAGACAATGCCAAGGATTTAAGGAGAGTTCACTTACCGGAGGAGCTGAGCCTTGCAAATGGAGGAAAGAAGCCGCGGACCAAGGTCACAGTCGCAGAGCACCCACTGCTGACAAGGAGCAAGAATAATCAATAATAGTATAAAATGAAGCAGAAGCTTAATACATGGAGGGATAAGTTACCTCTGTTCAAATGCCGGATGAAAGATGAGAGTCGAGCCACCCCACGACCATGACCTGCAACAAAAATCCAAGCTTACAGTCAAATAGCGAGGCGAACACTTTGAAATCAACAACATAATCGAAACCAACATACAGCAAAGACCCACAAGTATAGGACCCAAAATCATAACCAGAGCCGAACAGACGGAGACCAAAGACTGAGACCAAGGGTCCCAGACCCGAAACTTTAGAACCATTCTTAAAATAAGGAACATCACCAGAGCACGCAAGCAGAAACCCTTAGGGAGAACCATCCCCAGATCTGGACAAGCGAAACCCTCGTGGAGCAGCAACCTGAGACTAGAAGCTGATACCTCACCTCGACAGAGCATTAGAGCACCGGAGCAACAACAGAATGGTCAGGGTTAGGGTTTCTTCGGTATAGTGAAGAGGCGGGAGAAGAGAACCCGAGGAAAGGACAAATGTCCTCACCATTTAATCACCAGTGCCACGCCATAAAACAAATCAACAATAAAATCATCCACGTAATCACCCAATTAATGATATGCCGTAAGTGATTAGCGTTGGTCCCATCAATTTTGGTATCAAAGCAAGTTAGGGTTAATTTGTTTTTTTTTTTTTTACAAAATGGAAGTTGGAAGAAGAGGTCGTGGTAGGGCTATTTGAAGAGTAGTAGATGAAGAATTGAGAGAAGAGATTAGGATCCTGAATGCCCGTTTGGCAGCAGTAGAAGCAGGAAGGAGAAGGGATCTAGAAGGAGGAGATGATAGTGAGGAAGAAGCTGTAGTTACGACATATGGATCAGATGAGGAAGGACCTGAAATCAGATTTTTAAGGTCAGTTTTATTGGCTAGCAGTAAGCCAAAGCCTGATATTTCAAACTATGATGGTAGTTTGTCTACAGAAGTGCTGTTGGACTAGATCAGTGAGTTAGACAAATACTTTGAATGTGAGGAGATCAGCGAAGATATAAAAGTTAAATTTGCTGCCACCAAGTTGATAGGACATGCGGCCTTATGGTGAGACAGTGTCCAAGCAGAGAGGAGAAGATCAAATAAGTTACCCATTAAAAAGTGGACCAGAATGGTCGCCAAAATGAAGGGTAAGTTTTTGCCCAAAGATTACCAGATTTCTCTGTATCGGCAGGTGCAAGATTTGAGACAGAGAGGAATGACTGTGAAAGAATATATCGAAGAATTTTATCGTGTGAATCTAAGAGCAGGTTACGTTGAAGACACCCCAGAAAAAACAACAAGGTTTGTAAATGTCCTAAGGCCGGAGATATTAGATGCGATAAGTATTCTTTCTCCAAAAACCATAGAGGAAACATACCAAAGTGCCCTAAAGGTAGAAGAAAATATTGCTAGGAGGCATAATGCCTAAAGAGGACGTGGATCTGGCATAGGGAAAGGACAATCCTTTGGCATAGGTAGGACTGGCAACAATTCAAAGACCTCAGGGACAACAGAAAAGGAAGGTAGCACTAGGGGAGGAAGGCCATAACAGCGAGGAAGGGGTAATGGCAGAGGCAGAGGAGTTGCCTACCAGTGTTACAAGTGCCACAAGTAGGGGCATAGGTCCTTTGAGTGTCCTGAAGGTGAACAGGTTGGACAAAGAGGAGCATATGTTGCTCAAACAGAGGAAGCAGAGGCACCACCCCAAGAGGTAGAGAATGTACCAGAGACATGAGAGACCTTAGTCTTAAATAAGGTACTACTGAAACTGGCAAAGGAGACAGCTGACCAAACTCAGAGAAAGACATTATTCCGAACTTTGTGTAAGTCACATGGAAAATGCTGCAAACTGATTATAGATAGTGGAAGCATTGATAATCTGGTTGCAACAGAGATGGTGGAGAAATTGGGTTTGAAAAGGTTAAAGCACCTAGCTCCCTATAAGGTGTCTTGGTTACAGAAAGGACATCAACTGCTAGTTGATGAGTAGAGTGAGGTGGAATTCCATATTGGCAAGTATGGGACAAGGTGACTTGTGATATCATGCCCATGGATGTGTGTCATATTCTGCTAGATAGACCATGGCAGTATGATCGAAAAGTTGTTCATGACGGAAAAACAAACTGCTACAAATTTTTCGAGGATGGGATTAAGCATACATTAGTACCCATCAAGGAAGAAGAAACAATAGAGACTAGTGGGACAAAAGTACTGCTGATGGGGGGAAAGAATTTTTAAAATAGATTGAAGACAATGAGATAAAGTGTGTCGTTGTAAGGAGACCAAGAGTAGTGTTGTTGCATACTGAAATTTCTGACTTACCGGAAGAAATCCAGGATTTGTTACAGGAATTTAGCGACATTGTGGTGGATGATTTACTGAATAAGTTACCACCAAAGCGAAGTAGTAGTCATCACATAGATTTCATCCTCGAAGCTAGTTTATTGAACAAAGTTTCTTACCGGATGAGTCCTAAGGACAATGAAGAAATCAGGAAGTAGGTACAGGAATTGTTGGACAAAGGTTTGATACGGGAAAGTTTAAGTCCCTTTGCAGTTCTGACAGTTTTAGCTCCCAAGAAAGGAGGCGAGTGGTGGATGTGTATAGATTCAAGAGCAATAAATAAAATTACTATTAGGTACAGGTTTCCATTGCCACGAATGGATGACATGATGGACTACTAGAGTGGAGTAGCATATTTTTCGAAGATAGATCGAAAGAGCGGATACCACCAGATTAGAATAAGAGAAGGGGACGAATGCAAAACAACTTTCAAAACCAATGAAGGTCTGTATGAATGGCTGGTGATGCCATTTGGGTTGAGTAATGCCCCTAGCACTTTCATGCGCCTAATGAACGAGATGTTGAAGGAGTTCATTGGAAAATTTGTGATTGTATATCTTGACGATATATTGATTTTCAACAAGACCAAGGAAGAACATTTTCGACACATTAGATATGTTTCGGAGAAGTTACACAAAAATAAGTTACTGATAAATTTAAAAGAAATATTCTTCCTTTCAGGAGTTAGTTTATTTGGGTTTTGTGATTGTAGAAAATGAGCTGAAAATGCACCCAGAAAAAGTTGTAGCTATAATCAGCTGGCCATCCCCTAAGAGTCTGTTCGAAGTTAGGAGTTTTCATAGGTCGGCAAGTTTCTATCGCAAGTTCATAAATAATTTTAGTGGAATCTACGCACCCATGTTGGATCCATCAAAAAGGCAAGTCAGCATTTCCATTGGACTAACGCTACACAAAAGAGTTTCCAGATATTGAAGAAGAAGATCACTGAAAGGCAAAATTTGAGATTGCCTGATTTTAACAAACTTTTACAAGTTCGTTGTGATGCCAGTGGTACAGCCATTGGAGCCGTACTCAGCTAGGAAGACAAACCAGTAGTTTACTTCAGTGAAAAAATAAATGAAAGCAGGAAAAAATACACGTCTTACGAAAAGGAGTTTTATGCCGTCGTCCAAGCATTGAAGCGTTGGAGACATTATTTGTTGGGTAATGAGTTTGTCTTGTTTTCTAATAATTTTGCGTTACAGTATGTTATGTAGCAGCATAAGATGAATTATAAACACGCAAAATGGGTTGAGTACTTGTAGAGTTTTACATTCGTGTTGAAGCATATCAGTGGTCAAGCCAACAAGGTAGTAGATGCACTAAGTAGAAGAGTTTTAATCTTACAGGAGAGCACGATACAAGTGTTGGGTTTTGAACACCTGAAGGACTTGTATCAAACCAATGCAGATTTCAAGGAGGTTGATGAAGCCTGCCAAAATCCCTTGTTGAGGAATAATAGTCCATGGCTGGACCATAACTTACAGGAGGAGCTATTATTCAAGGGAGGACAATTGTGTGTTCCAGAATGTTTGATGAGGGAGAACATAATTCGGGAAAAACATAGTGGAGGTCTAGCTGGGAATTTTGGCATTGATAAAACCTTGGATCAACTTAGTCATTTTTACTACTAGCCAAAGATGCGAAGAGACGTGCAACGATATGTAGCAGGTGTAAAATGTGTCAGTTGGCAAAAGGGCACAGTTAGAACACAGGGTTGTTTACACCCTTGCCTATTCCAAACAGACCGTGGGACTCAGTCAGTCTAGACTTTGTCTTGGGTCTGCCAAAAACACAATGGGGTTTTGACTCCATCATGGTGGTGGTGGACCATTTCTCCAAAATGGCACACTTCATCCCTTGCAGGAAAACCAGTGACGCTACCCATTTTGAAAAGTGTGCAACAAGAAATGTTAAATTTAGAATGTGCTAAAAATAGGACTCCTAAAAATAGCATGTCTAAAAATAGCAGTTTGGCCAGTGAGGTCATTGGCCACCTTGGGTGAGAGGTGAAACTCCTAAAAATAGAATCTTCTAAAAATGGTATTTCTGGGTCCCTTCCTATTTTTAGCAGTCCCTGGTCTAACTATAGGAAGTAAAAACGAATTTGGTCTTAACAGCAATTTAAAATATTAATTAATTAATATCCCTGAGTTAATTAGTTAAGGAAAACAAACCTAAATTCTATGTGAGGACATCGAATAGTTTATTTACTAATTGATGAATTTATCCATTAGTTAAAGAGATAAGGATGAGTTGTAATTAGTTGGCTCAGTTAACTAAGTCAAGTCCAATTATATTAATTTAACAAGTTGTTAAATTAATGAGATTCAGTTTGTTAATGCTTGCATGCATGTAACAACTGGTATTTTCAGATAACTGAATATTATAGCTTAAATAACTCATGCATGTCAGTTCAGACAGAGACCCAGTTGATATTAGACAAGGGACAGTGTACTATCAGTGGGATGAAAATTTTTCCTATAAAGGAAGATCATCCATGATGAGGATTTATCTCCTTCAGGTTTGTGCAATTATTTCAGAGGTCAGTGTTATGTGTGAGGTGAGAATCACATAGGTTGCAACTGGAGGACCCAGGAAAAACTGTGCATAGAAATAGGAGGCTTGAAGGGCAAAGGAGAAGGTTTATGAGGAGCCTTTGACTGTCTATGAACAACAGAGGGATTGTACTAAGAGCTGGATAGCTTCCAAGCTAAGGCTTTGTGTAATCCAGACATATTTCCACTTGTATGATAATACAGAGTTGGGGTTTTAGGCTGAGGCTTTCCTCGGGTTATATCTTCTGTGTTATGTGTGATTGATTCCTTCTTATCAGTTATATATGTTTCTACTTGATGTTGCTCATGAATTCGATTATGCTTCCGCTTAATGTTTTGTAGAAGTAGAACAAGTATTATGCTTTAAGACATTGCATATATCAGTTTGTTCTACAGGAGAAATTTCTATATGGTATCAGAGCACAGGTGATCAAGCTAGAACAATATACTAGCAGGAGAAATTCAAAGTTTATTATTCGGGATATAGATCTCAAGTTCTTATCACATCTATTTCATCGATGGAATTCTATGATTTGAGGCTTGAGTATGCTCTTGATGGTAGCTCAAACTATATAGCTTGGAAGGATTGCATGGAGGCAGTTTTGGAAGATATTGGCCTTAAGGATTTCATTGATCAAGAAATTCCTAAGCCTACTGACAAGACTGAGCAGGTGGAATGGAGGAAGTGTGTGGCTAGAACTAGGAAAATTCTCTTGGAGGGAGTGCAAGATCACATTGTCTCGAGCCTCCATGGGAAGGAGACTCTACATGCAATGTGGAAAACATTGAAAGATTTATATCAGAATAGCAGTGATCAAAGGAAGCTGACACTGAAGGACAAACTTCGAAAGATCAAGTATGAAAGGGATGAGACGATATCTATGTATCTGACCGAGCTCATCACATGCAGGGATGAGCTTGCAAGTGTAGGGCTTGTGACATTGGATGAGGATATGGTGAGTCTAGCGCTCCTTGGCCTTCCTAAGCACTGACATAGCTACCAGGACTCGATGAATGGAAGGAAGAAACTGCCAGATTGCGAATGACTATGGTCGGATTTGATGCCGGAGGAGATCAGACGGAGCACCAAAGACAGTTCCTCATCCATGCATGATGAGGAGAACTGTGCCTTAGCGAGTAAGGCGAAGGAGAAGGTTTCCCTTTTCGAATCCAGTTCTTCCAATGATGGGAAGAAGATTGACAAATTGAAAGTGTGATGCTTTCATTGTCACAAGGTGGGCCATTACTCTGCAAATTGTCCACGGAGGAAATCCAAGAAGGGATCCGAGGAATGATCTAAAGGTGAGGCACTTTCTTCACAGTTTGAGTTGGATTTCACACTCTTCACATGCATGGTTTCATCCATGGTGGGAAGTGGTTGGTTTCTTGATAGTGTAGCTTCTTTCCACATGACCAATGACAAGAGTTTGTTCAGTACTTTGGAGGAGAAAGATCTCCAGATACTCATAGCGATGGGTAATGATAAGAAGTATAATGTCTCAGGTGTAGGCACGGTTATTTTAGAGGGAGCATGGATCTCGCTTTACCTTGACCAATGTCAAGTATGTACCAGGACTGAAGAGAAACTTGGTGTCGATTGCGATACTGAAAGGCAGAGGCTATGATGTAGTCTTCAGTAAGGGAAAGGTTTTCCTTAGACACATCATCACTAGACAGGTGAAGCAGATTGGTTCACGAGTCAAGAACCTGTATGCTCTTGAGGTTCAAGATGCATGCAAAGCCTTGAGAAACAAGACAACTGCTGGAGACTTGGTGGTTGAGAGGGAGGTTATATTATCTCTCAACATGCAGAGCCAGAAGAAGTCTCAGACAATTGTGGAGGAGCCACGATTGGTGCAACAGCTTCAGGAGGGTGTGGAGCAGCCACAACAGGGGAAGTTGAGTGGAGAT